>CAIGRT010181244.1:0-11988 GCA_903798405.1 Fraxinus platypoda
TTAAGGACTAAAATGAAATCTATTTAATATTAGAATGACTTGTTTTGAAACCTTTTATATTGAGGGTATTTTAGGAACTTTATATTGGTTGAATGGTCAAAGGGTATTTTGGAAAGGCTATCGTTTAATTTTGAGTATTTTCAATAATTTCCCTCATCCTCGACACGAATGTCAATGGAGATAGAAACAAGGGTGCACCATCCCAAATTTCAGGTGTTATTTGGTGGAGTTGATATCCCATGTTTCTGGGATTTGTAACAAAAGAAATTCACATGGGATTTTTCATGTGCAAATCGAAGGACATGCCATAAATCATGGAACATAACAATGATTTCTGTATAATTCAAGAAAATCATGGAGGAACTTGTGCAACAAGTTCATGCAGATATTAATGAACCACAACCTTAGAAAAATAGCATCTTATTTTCTTCAATTATTATTGGACTGATTATACTTGTTCCTGAAATTAGAAAGAATTTCTAACTTCGGACAATAATGTATTTATTTATATATGGATTTTCATTCTGATTGTTGTTCTGTTAAGGACAAACAAACGGGAAAAAAATTAAATTGCTTCAAGGGAAGCTTAAAAGAAGGTCTATATAAGTTGGATGTTCTCACCACTCAAAGGCCAGTCCACCGCCACCTTCCCTCACCATCACCACCGTGTTTTAAAAACCGAACTCACAAAACCACCAGAAAGAGGGGAAAAAAAAAAGACTCTTTCCTTCCACAACCTTCACACGCTACAACAAAATTAGCTTTTTACGACATTAGCTTACATCGCGCTATAAAATAGACAATTTACGTTGTTCCGTAAATGTGTACCATAATAATCCAATTAGTAAAAATATTTAGGCATACATTGAGGGCACGTTGTAAATGATCTATTTTTAAGATTTAATTCTTAGGCATGCTGTAAATGGCTTATTTTTGTGATTTGCAGGGAGTTAATTATTTTTGGGATAGCTAAATTGTTGATTAAAGAATCAAACTTCGATATGGATCGAAAACTATGTACTATTTTAATAAGTTATTTTTTGGTTAATAATCTATACTTTTTGGTATATCGCTGTCAACTATTTGAGCGTTAATGACGTTCTTAGTAATTATTTAGATCAACTCTACATTTTGGCATATTGTATTTGACCGTACTCAGTACTTTTGTTTATTGAATTTATGGAAAACACGTTTATATATGTGTTGATATATATAATTTTTTTTAATTATTATATGTTTGTTGGTAATCAAATTTATAAATATTTTTTAAAAATTAAATGGATATTTACGACGTGCCACTAAAGTAAGCTATAAAAAATATTAACTTTTTTACGTCATTCATGTACATGCAAAAAAATCTAAATGGATATTTACAACGTACAACAAAAGTATGCTGTAAAAAATATTATCATTTTTACGACATTTGTCAGCACGCCGTAGAAAGTTAAAGTATTTATGACATGTTGCATGCCGCAAAATTTTTACTAACGACGTGCTTTCCATTTGTTTACGGCATGATTTCATACATCATTCACATGTACACGGTAAATAATTTTTTAGGGCATGTAATGCATGTTGTAAAAAGTAAACTCTATTGTAGTTACACCATTACTGTCAACTCCAATCCCCACCATCGTCGTGAACCACCAGACTCTATAAACAAGCCATCCACTCACGATTTTTCTACTACGACTACATGTAACTCGGTAGTCATGAGTACACTGTGTGAATGTGTGAAATAAAATTTAGCCCATGTTTGGCTCTAATTTTCTAAAACTCATTTTCAACTGTATATTTCATAAAATTCACAACTTTTATTAACTTTACAACACTACATTTCACCAACTTTTATTAGAATCTACTAAAAATCTGATAGTATTTAAATAAACCAAACATGGATTTAGTAATTGGAGAATAACAAAAGAAGTACTTAATAGTTTTCACAGAGACTGCATAATTTTTCATTCTAAAAAGAGTTACAACTTTCCTTAAATTACTAACCAAATACTTGGAAATTTTAGAAGGGTCAAATTTTGTTGAAAATCTTTTAGTAAAACAATTACGATAATACTCATTATCAAGACAATATAAACTAGGCCCATGTTTGGTACACATTCTTTTAAAATATATTATTTCAAAATTCAGTTCCAACCACAAATTTTTCAATAAAAAAATATTTTCCAGCACATCAATAATTTTTCTTTATTATTTAACCACATATTTCTCATCATATCACTATTTAAAATACGTTCTTTCCCCAATAATATCCATCAAACACATCGGGTGTGAATTTTTATTGCAATTGTATCAGACACGAATTTTTAGGTTCTGAGCCACGTGAGCTCTTTTTAAACATGAATCTTGATTTTTCTAAATATTAAAAGTGTTGTAAAAAAGTGAGGCCTGAATGTGTCGTGTCCGACGCATCAAGAATATGAGTTACCTAAAATGTAGACAATATCGACTTTGTTAGAGATGAACATATTTATTTATTTAAATTATGCCATCACATACATGTACAAATGCATTTTTCATTAAACATCCTACACCGAAAATTAATAGAAGAGAAAATTTCCGAATGCTTTAATACTAAATTGAATCAATTTATCTCAAAAGTTCATGATAACACATTTATTTATTTATTTCAATTTTATTTTTGAGATGCAAGAAAAAAGGAAAATAAAAAGACCAAAATGGAAAATCACATTATCCAATCTAATTTTATAACAAATAATCGTATCGAACTTTTTCAATAAAAAATTACTCTAACGCCCTTCCGAAACTTCCTTTAACCAAAAAGCTCCATTATTAAAGTATAGAAATTCATTATGTAAGATTCATAAAATTAAAAAGTGACTTTTCAATTAGTGACCTAAATTATATCCAATCCATTATTAAATTTCTTACCAAAATAACCCTTCAACACTTTTGCAAAGTGTTAATGTTATTATGATTGTATATGCACTTTTAGTTGACTTCAACTTCAATATTATTTTCACAAATTTATTTAAAATGAAGTACAATTTGATTTCAATAAAAAGCAAATTATTGTCACTAAACCTATATTTGAAAAGTGTTTATAAACACGTACTAAAAATCAAATAATTATAAATATTTCGTCAAATGTTTTCATAAATGTAATAAAATTGTCGAATAGACAAATAATAACGAATTTCATATAACATGCTTTAAAAATAATGTCTCATATTGCCGTTTGTATACGAACATATATACCTACGAGAATAAGAAATTAAATTTTATTTTTTAAAAAAGTAATTAAATTTACACCACAATTTTTCATAAATGTATTATATTTTAATTACATTAAATGTTCATACCATTTACACTTATGTTCTCAACTTTCTCATTGTATTTTGATCATCGATATTTCATTAATTAACACATTGTGATTTTCGTCCAAATTTTTTGTTATCGTGCTCCGAAATAAGGGGCAATTATTTAATGTCACTTTTGTAGTTTTAATTTTTACTTATTTTAAAATAAGAGTGGTAAATACATCTTTTTATGCCCTCTTGACATAACTTTTAAGCAATAAATATCATCATTGACAACTATGATAACTAATGAAAGGTTAATGATAATAATAAGATGGAAAAAGTAGAGAACATAAGCAGGCAACAAGTAAATAGCTTAATATTATGCAATTGTAGTGTCAAATGAAATAACTTAAAATTAAAATTTACTTATTATTAAGTACTTATTTGATAAAGCTTTTGTTTATAAAAAAAAAAAAAAGTTGGTCAAATTTAAGCTTTAACTACACATTTTATTTAGTTTATTAATTTTTATCAATTTTCAACACCACCATACTACCCGTAGAACCATGCTACATGTACATAAAAGTTGATACATTGATTTACACCAATGTGAGTCAGCAGATTTTGATACATTGATCTTGACAACACATTTTTCAATTTACTGTTAAATTTTTGACACATAGAGAGTGTCAATTAAGTTTAATCCCTACCCGTAAGCACACTCGATTCCTTAATTCTAGATGATAGCATAAAATCTGTGGTTACAGATTGCTGTGATTCCTCTTTGACCAGAACTTCTTTGTGGTTTTGATCTTCGTTTTCATTATCTCTTTCAAGATCTTGACTAATAAATTAAAGCCACCGACGCTATTATTTCAGTTGAATTTTTGGCAGACTTTTACTTTTGTACTTTTAATAATTTAATGTGAATTATGATACAGCAATAATGAGGAAATTATAAGTCACTTCTTATTGTTGGTTTTCTATTGAATTTTCACGCATGTCTTAAAATGTCGATAGATTTAAGAGTTCGTTTGATAATATTTCTATTTTCTGCTTCTGTTTTTTATAAAAGAGTTTTTTAAGAATGTTATATTATATTTTTTTAAAGGCTCTTCTAAATTTCTAATCAAACAAAACACTTATAAAAATTATCGAAATATTTTTACTTTCAATTTAATTTAATGTTAATTATGATGACAACAATAATCAGGAAATTGTAATTAAGTAACTTTTATTTGTAGATTTTCTATTGAATTTTCATGTCCATCTCAAAATGTCAATCGTAATAAGGATTCCTTTTGCAAGATTTCCTGTATTTGCTTTCTACTTGTAGAAAAGTTTACTGAAAAAGTTACTTTATACCAACTTAAAGTTACTTTATATCAACTTTCTTTAAAAACTCTTCTAATCATACAAAGCATTCCTAAAAAAATATCGAAATATGTTTAAAACCAACTTCTCAAAACCAAAAACAGCTTTTGACTTTTCAAAATCTCTATCAAACATGCCCTAAGAATTGTATGAACCCTAATATAAGCTGGTTTTTATTTTTAACTTACTCTTGCAAGATTTGAAAATAACTATGTTAGAATCTGATTGCTCGTTTGAATAATAGACAAATCAAATTGTTTGTTTGAATTTTTTGAACTCTGATACCATTTTGAACTTTACGAAGAACATGGACCCAAATATGAAATCCCCGCACCACCCCAAAAAAAAAAAACCGACATACATCGTGTGCAGGTCACATAATTTAGTTAACAGCAATAATTGATAGAAACCGTTATCGGGAATTAACTTAGCTAAATTATGAAAAGTTGGGGACAAGATCTCGAGTTTCGTGAAAGATGGAGATGAAGTATGCAATTTACTCTACATACATTAACAATGACAATCCAAGAACATGAAAGAAAAAGTTGATTATGCAATCTCCGATAAAAAAGGAGGTTTTTTCCTTTGATTGATTATGAAATCCACTGCTCCTATTTGTTTAATACATATAATCGATAGCTTGATTGACTTTATTTGCTTAATTAATTGTTTAATTCAATAATTTAAAAGTGGCCCTTTTCATAAATTCAGACGTCTGCATTTGTGTCAATTCAAGATGAAATTTAGTTGAATAAACGACTTTTCAATAATAGTTAAATTTCTAGGTATGTAATTCAAGATTTAGTGTCAAAACAGTCAAAGATCATGATTTCGACTTCAACCTAACGTGTAAACAAATTAAAAACTTACGTTTTGAAAATTAGCCCTCGACCCGAAAAAGACAGAGGATGAAATAAGGCCGACCCTACCTTTAGAGAAAATAAATAAAAACTTTGCATGAACCGGGTTCGGGTGGTTTTGGTCCCGAACTAACCGATTTCGAGATTGAACTGATGGTTTCTTGAGTGATTTTGGTAGGTTTACATTTATTTGGGATTGGGTAACGATAAGGTGTTAAAAACTATAACTGAACTTTTTTGGGATACAAAAAAAATCTATTTTTATCTTTCCTTAATTTTAACTGAATTCATAAATTTCTGCTTATAGTAAATTTTTAAGGTCAACTGTAAACTGTCTTTTCATGAAAAAGGTGGCACTATCAAAGTTAGAGAAAGATAATAGGACACACAGAAATCTGCATTCTTTTTCAACAATTTCTGCCCAGAAAAGTAGAAATCCGTGCCCAGCCTGAGTTCCCATTGGTTGCACTATTTCTTCTCTCTCTCTATGTATGTATAATTATATATTTCTCTCTATACTATACGTAGAAGTGTAGAATAGTGCCAGGCTGCCTCCACCTCCATTTCCACTCTGGCTTCTGCTTTAAGCTCAATTCTTGGAAACCCTTTTGGGAGAGGATAACAAAGCAGTCCTTTTTAAAGAAAGGAAAAAGCTCGCGCATGGAAAAGATACACGTATGAATTTTTATAGAGAGTTCGTGGGTTTGTTGCCTTTTGCTATTTGTTGTGTTCTTCTTTTTGTCTTTGAAACGCGTGATAAATATTCTCCTTTTCGCTGGTGTGTTTCCATTCTTATTATATCTTATCCTATCCTTTCTTATTGAATCATTAAGTTTTAATACGGTGTAGTACATTCGATATTATGTAGCAGATTCTGGGAATATATGTGATGATTACATGGGAGATCTTGGGTTCTCTACTTTGTTGTTATTTGCGGTGTGTATGCAAGCTGTTTGTGTTAATGCTTGAATATGCTTTAAGAAGCAGTAAAATTCTTGATTAACTAATAATTCATTAATTCCTAGAGGCCCTTTATCAATTTCTTACTCTATCTGAGTAAATATTCAACTTTCTTGCCTTCTCGTTCTACTTTCTGTTTTGGGCCAATTCTTTAGAGTTAAGCAACTTTTAATGTAATTTGATGAACCATTATCAACAGCAACAGCAACAGATGCGGGAAAATATGCAGATGCAGCAGCAGGTGGGCTCTGGATTGACGCGGTATCGATCTGCGCCAAGTTCTTATTTAACAAATATTTTAGATAGTACTTCTAGTAGTGGTGGATTTGGAGGAGATGATTTTGATCAGATTTTTAATACTCGAGCTTCAAGCCCTGAAAGGCAGCAAATTTTTCCAAGATTCATGAATAGTGTCGATACTCTTGGGCGAAACTACTCATCTAATATGAGCCTGCAATCACAATCACAATTTGTGCCACCAATCAAGAATGAAACTGAGGTTCATCAACCACAGCAGCAATTGCAGAGGCAGCAAAGTAATGATTATTCCTCGGTTTCTCAAATGATGTATCAGAGTCATAGCTCAGGGGATGCAAGTTCTGCTATGGACAATTCGTCTAGCAGATTGTATGGTTTGATTAATTCAGATGATGGTGGTGGCCGCAATTCAAATCTCATTCGTCAAAGCAGTTTGCCTGCTGGATTATTGGCTAATATAAATATTGATAATGGTAATTTTAGACATTTCTCAAGTATCAATATGGCTGCTTTGTGTATTATTTGCTTTAGTTTCTATCTAGCGTGTTTTATGATATTCGAGATGAGCTATTTTTTAATACCATGCTGGGAAGTCTATTATGGTAGATTGACCACCCGTTTATTGAGCTTGTAAATTTAAAAAAATTGGGGAGCTTCTATGTCTTTCATTTAGTGTTTATTGTCCTATTAAAATGGATTAAAATCATCACCCTATCTGTAATGTTTGAAAGAAGGCATCAATTCAATCCGTGATAAAAAAAGGGTAAAAACTCAGAATCAGAAATGAGAAAGGGTTCAAAATACAATATCATTTCCTTTCTCTTGAATAATGATCACTGTTGTTGCTTAAATTGCACATAGATTCCTAGTTGAATTTTTTTCCTAATATACTAATTTTTATTTTGCCACAACAGTTTGAGACACGTCACTGAACATGTTTTAGTGATTCACAGACTTTGGTGCAATGAGAAGCATGGGGAATTTTGCAGCCGGTAATAGTACTAGTGCAGGAGCATTGTCTTCCTCTGCAAGCAGGTTTAAGAATCAAATGGTTTTCCCCTCCATGAACCGTTCTTCTTCGGGGATGATGACTCCCACTACTGAAATTGGGAGTAAAAGCTTTGGAGAAACTCATCCAGGTGACGGACATTTTCAGGAAGATCGTGATGACGACTACATCATAGGTTTCCCGGTAGTCTCTTGGAATGATTCATCAATTCTGTCCGATGATTTCGTAAAAGGACTAGGAGATGATGACACCAAGACATTTTCAAATATAAACTCCTTGGATGATCAGGTATTTTCTGATGATAAAACGTCATTTTATTTTTTCCAACTGATTGGTTCTGATGAGAAAGAACTACTGTGCTCAGCAGAATTCTGAAGGTGGAAATAGTCCCACAACTCAGTTGTCCCACCATCTAAGTTTGCCTAGTAGTTCATCCAAAGTATCTGCAATGGAAAAAATTTTGCAAGATTCGGTACCTTGTAAGATAAGAGCAAAACGGGGTTGTGCTACTCACCCACGTAGCATCGCAGAAAGGGTAATGCCAAACATCTCATTCTCTTGTCTTTTGTCATTAGAAGTGACAAACATTCCGATATTCTGTCATGTTTATTACCATTTGGCAAACAGATAAGGAAGTGGACTTGCTGGTTTTCAATTTGAACATCAACGTGGAGTTTATACTCAAAGTGAATTGTAATTGAAAATTTGATGTAATTTTTATAGGAACGAAGAACACGAATCAGTGAAAGGATGAGAAAGCTACAAGAACTCGTTCCCAATATGGAAAGGGTAAAGCTCTTGATTACATTACCTACAGTAATTGTTAATCTATATACTGTCTAGTTTTTGTTTCTTCCTTTTTTGATAATGTTTTTTTAATTTTGCAGCAAACGAATACATCAGATATGTTGGATTTGGCTGTTGATTATATTAAGGATCTTCAGACACAAGTAAAGGTATACATAAAAACTTGAATTACTGTGGACACAATCCCTTAGCAATAACATCCACTTTTAGATCCTTGATAACACCTCTTTGCTTTTCTCTTCGAATGTTTAGACCCTTTCAGATAAGCGTGCAAAGTGCTCTTGCTCGGCTAGACAGAAATCATAGACAAAAGGCCCCCGTTGTAGGAATTCATCCCGAAAGAACAAAAGAAGTCTAAAACAGAAAAGTACTCGATTTTCTCCTGCACATATCTCAATAGATGTGGTTAGGACAGCATTTTGATGGGGGTGAAGAATGGAGATGCCTAAACTGATTATAATAGAACTAATAATGGCTTGTTCCATAGGAGTACAGTACAAAACTGAACATTGTAGAAAAAGAAAGAAGCCAATGCTTGTTCATTGTAATATTCAGTACTGCATACCAAACATATGCCGTATTTGTATATATTTTCACGTGGCTTATTGCACTTCGAGAAGCATTCAGCTTGATACCCTCTTGTTAACATTCTCCGTACTTTAGTGATGTTATACAGCAATACATCAATATCCTTATGATTGCAGACAATTATTGAAAAAGAAAGAGGTGAAGCGTCCTGTTTAAATTCAGTGGGATGCATTTTTTTTATTTTTTTTTGCTATATTCAAAGCAAAAAATGAACTTTCCCCCATTTCCCCTTTTGGCTTTTGCTGCTATTATGTTGTCATCATGATGTTAGCTGTTACGTTGAAATCCCGCAAGTGTACGGGCTCGTTCTACAAGTATTAATCGTGATGAGAGAGTTATTATCCCACAGGGAATAAAGCTCGATTCTAATATATTTGATATATTTAAATTTGTGATTGAAACAAAATATTATTGGTTTGTATCTAACTACGTTTTATAACTATGAAAGCAATAAACAATGGTTTTAAATCAAATGTGACGAACATATTTGATTTCCGACTCCACTAATCAATTCTTAATTACAATCCTCAACCTGTGATAATTAATTCAATTCATACAATTGTGACGATTGATAGCTCTACTTTTATTTACTATTCTTTTTCAAAATATAATAAACATATGTATACCACGAGACGATCATATTCTTAGTCCGCATTCATATGACAAACACGCATTGAAGTTTAGGATTATCACACCCGACTGCACACGTTATGAATACTATTTCTAATATTTATTGTTCATGTGTTCCATAAACAATGTTCTACCTACCGTGAGTTTTTAAACACTATGAATAAGTAACTTATTGCCCTAATGGTGCGCAAGCATTAAAACAATGTGATTATGCATGTTTATGGACTCATAAAGTAAGAATTAAACTAAAAATATCAAGTTTTGAATTAAAAATTAAAAATCAAAGAGTTTTGTTATCCATCCAATACAATTAAATTTAGCCTAACATATTAATGTAAGGATTACATAGAAAATAAAAGAAAGCCATCACCCGAATCATTGAAATATGAAGAAAATTTGGAAATCTTCNCATATTAATGTAAGGATTACATAGAAAATAAAAGAAAGCCATCACCCGAATCATTGAAATATGAAGAAAATTTGGAAATCTTCGATTAAAGCTTTCAAATTCGGATCCAAATATGAATTCTTCATTCTTCGATGTAAATTCTCCCTATTTTCTCCCCAAAATTCGGCTATCCCTCATTCAAGACGTAATTCTCAATTTATAAGATGTCAAAAAGATTGCCTTGAATTATTGTCAAAATGAAATAAGGAAAACTGGAGTTTTCCCCATTTTATAGTGAGGTGCGCACTAGCTGGGCCGAACGCCTGAAAAATTTAGGCAGCCTTTGGCAATGCTGCTTTGGTCTGGGGCTCGCACCTCGCCTGCACACTAGGGCGCGCGCCTTAGTGCTCCTTTTTGGGGCAAACGTGGCCCCTAAACTTTCTCCAAGATGTTTTTTTCGTCATTCTTCAATTCTCTCTAATGCTTTCGCTTCTTTTCTTGTCCATTTGAGTTCTTGCTTTCTCGACTTTTCATTCCTCGCTCGAAGCCAATTTTTTTATTATTTGCCCTTTAATCCCCAAATTCTATATTTGCTTCAATTAAGCCCTTTTCTTGCTCCTTTTTTTGCAATTCTATCGTATCTATCGATGTAAACCTAAAACATACAATAAACAACGAATTAAGCTATATTCCAATCCAAATATCAACAAATATCCATGTTTTGAGGTCCTAAATAAGTGTATAAGATACACTTATCATTAGCCTCTAGGAAACAACTTTAGATTATCTATTTTACTAGCTTGAATAATTTTCTATAGTACATTTCCTTCTACTTCTGAAGTGCTTTAACTTTCTTCAACCAATGAGATGAAAGTAATGCTAGTCCTTTGAAAATATAGTTTGAAATCTCTCTCAAGGTGTCCATGTATGTTATGCTATATATGTATATGTATGAACACCCGTGTGAAATATTCATTGGGCTCCAACTGCCCTTAGCTAACAAAACTCAACCCTTTTAATGTTCTCGAGTTCGAATGCTTTGCTCAAATTTTAAGGGCATGGATTATCCATATAAACTTTGTGGCGTTCTTGTTAAGGTGGAACGTACAATAATAAACAAATAACAAGGAATTAAAATCTTATATAGAACATTCGTATAGTCCATTATTGTGTACTAAACACGTCCCGAATACCTATCTTGAATAACCGACCGAGATTGGGCTGCCTGTGGACCTGAGTAGAGTGGTCCAGCATCAAGTGGCTTTTTGAAGGACAAGTTCCTTGAGTTGAAAAGTGCATCAGAACTTTGTGACCGTTAATAAGTTGGGCACCTCTACAAGTTTGTCTACTTCTATTATGCTTTCCAATTGTATCCCATTTACCTTTCGTTTTTTAGGTTTCCATTTATAGTATGCAGCAATCACCCGATATTAGTGATGAACCTGCCGTTTCTAAGCTTCTTTCAATGAGTTTTACATTTTCCATTTTTTGCATGAAATCGGATCGATTTTACCTGTCGAACCTAGTTTAGTCCGGTTCTTTAACGTTGGTGGTGACTAACCATCTTTTGCAGTTCCATACACAGTTCTCGTACCCAAATGCATTAGCGTTCTTGAGTTATACTGATTTCTTATGGTCGCCTGGCATATACCTATGCTAATGCCAAGATCATGGGCACAACTAGGATCAGATTTTAAAGTGAGCTAAAATTTTGTTGGAAAATATATTGATTGGCAAATAGATTTTCACTTGTGTAGGTGAAGTTAATCCCACATTGATTGAAAGTGATTTGAAGAGGAGCCTTAAAAGGGATTACAATCCCACATTGGTTAGAAA
>CAIGRT010181252.1:0-22328 GCA_903798405.1 Fraxinus platypoda
CAATGCTTTAGCAATGTCATTTTGCAACTTGTAAATGTTTAAATCCTGTGAGACAGAAAACCAAAAAACATTAGCGTGTAACACAGTTTCATTCTTTAGCTTATTATAGATACATTGGGTCATTGGTAGCAAGAAAATGAACATGGAATATCAATGAATATCAAAATGGTAAATACAAAAAAAATATATATATATATTTTTTCTCAAAAAATTGGGGGGGTCCAGGTCCCCCCCAGGACCCCCCTTGCCTCTGTCCCTAGCACCAATTGTAGAGCAGGGATGCATTCGAGTGTTTACACGTTAGTAAACTTTGCGGGTATTATATACTACATATCATATCTAAACTCGTGATGGAGAATGCGGAAGGTAGTTAGAGAAAGTGAGACTAATGACTCATGGACACGAAAAATAGTTCCGTTATGCAACTCGAAGAACCAGTTTGTGACATTTTTAACTCATTCAAAGTGACCAAAAAGAAGAACAAATTGTTATTTTTCACATAGTAGCTAAAGAAGGTTGACTAAATAAGTAGCAACTAAGATACATATAAATATTGTAGACATTTTAGATAAAAATAATATTTTTAACTAAAGATAAGGAAACAAGATAATTTTTTCTCACGTATCTAGAAAAATAATACATGTTCAAAAATAAATTTTTTATTCTTAAGTAATAATTTATCTTCAAGTCATTTTCATAATTAAATAAGTTTATAATTGGTCTATCACATGTATTTACTTGTGTTTAAAATTTAATAAAATAGGTAATTTTGAAAAATTATATTTGAGTCTATATGAATAATTTAAAAATAAATTAACTTACTTTTAAGTGTGACCAAACATTTCTCAACTTTTTCTCAAATAAAGTAAAGATTATGCATTTATCCACTTGAAAATCAGATTATTAGAAAAAAAAATGTATTCTCTCACAAAAAAAAATAATAATCTAGATTTATTATCTATTTGGTAGAAAAGCAAAAAAAGTGAATCTTTATCAGAAAAGAAAAAACAAAAGTAGATTTTTAATAAAGAAAACACATTTGCAGCCATGGAGGATCCAAAAGCAAAATGGGCTGGCTCATAAGAGACGGAAAAGTCGAGAGAGAATTATACAGGAGAAAACAGCCAAGAGAGGTCGTTGGTTTATCTGGAAAATGAACGGCGGCCCATCTGGTTTCAGTACGTTTTTCTCCATAATATCCCATCAAAAATTTCAACTAATTACAAGTTTTTACATGATCTTTTACTCAAATCTTTTTCGGAAATTTTTTTTTATTGTGCAATCTGTATAAAAAATGTGATAATGTTGATTTTGTTTTACAGACAACGCGCCGGTGACAAGGACGATAGTAATTGCGAGTGCCCTTCTCACGATCCTATTTGGGATTCAAGGTCGCTCCGGCATCGTTGGTTGGTCCTATCAGGTACTCATTTTGCTAAAGTATTTCTAGGTTTTCAGTTATATTTTTGATTAGTAATTTCTTGTTTTGATTGAAGTTTATGCTATATTCTTCTAGTATAGTTACTATAGTATGTGATGCTTTTAACTTGATGCTCATATTACTTCATAATCATGCTGCCTGAGAAGTAGAGAATGTACTTAATGACTATTAAGATTTAAACAACTTTGCTCTTTCCCTAGGTAATTATTGGGTTTATATCCAAACCCTTCCCCAATTCATAAGCATGTAGATCTTTAGTCCTGTCATTACACTATCAGATGAGTATAAAGTAGATCAACCTGCCTTGTTACTAGATGAAGCCAATTGTAGTCATTTTTAGTCTTTCCCAACATATGTATCCCAAATTCCAGACTATCGATTAATATTTTAAGTTGTAACCTTCAAGGGGCGGAGCCAGAAATCAAGGGCAAATTTTTTTTAAAAAAAAATTAATGTACGAATAAAATTCATATATATCAAAAAAAAGTGGTAATACAACATTAGCTATTACAGTTGTATCCTTAGATTTGTTACTCTTTGAAAAGAAAGATAACAACGTTCTTCTTTCTGCCATG
This sequence comes from Fraxinus platypoda, assembly GCA_903798405.1. Taxonomy (NCBI): domain Eukaryota; kingdom Viridiplantae; phylum Streptophyta; class Magnoliopsida; order Lamiales; family Oleaceae; genus Fraxinus; species Fraxinus platypoda. The sequence goes on from CAIGRT010181252.1 coordinate 2,017, forward strand.
TTAGAATCTAAAACAAAAAGCATAAAAATCAAAACACAATATGATAATATCCCACAAACATAAATTGATAAAATCATAATCATAAATTCATTCATATTGTAAGAGCTCAAAACTTAAAATCTTCCTTCCTAAATCATAAATTCATACCCCTCTATTGTAAGTAATTATAAATTCATATCCCAAATCATAAATTCAAATCATTCATATGCAAATCATAAATTCAAATCATAAATTCTTATCCCTCTATTTTCCTTCCCTACTTAAATTCATTCATATTGTAAGAAACTAGATTTGATATCAGTAGCCTACTCATCATGCATTAGATTGTAAATGAAATAAGTTCCAGAATTTCTTGCCTACATTTTTTTTATTTCCAAAAAGAAGTGGCAACCTAGAATTATTTCAATTATATTAGACAACAATGAGTTCTGTGACAATGTAAAAATAGGAAAAATTTCACCAAAGGACTTTTTTTATGAGGGATAAGGAAGAACAACATTTAAGATGGAAGTTTCACAAAGCAGAAACATTCATATCTGTAGTTCCTTTCCAAAATTTCTTCATGTGTATATTTCATCAGTTGCTTCCCAAAATCAAATGAGCATGTGATGGATTTGGACTAAAATTAAACAAAGTTAGTTTTAAGAATTGGGCAAAAAAATAAAATTAGTTTTAAGAATTAGGCTGGGCATAATTGTTGGTGGGCTATACACTAAAATGAAAACCATTTTCCATTAATTTGTTATATTTTTGTTGGATTTGGACTTGGGGGGGTAGTGGGCTACAACCAAGTGCAGCCTCTGTAGCCTTCTCATTTTAAGCCCTCCTTTGGGCTCCATTTTAAAGAGGTTTTGGGAAAAATGTATTTTGGAATAGTAATTTTTTAGAGATGTGTGGTTAAAAAGTAAGGAAAAGCTTTGTTTTTACGTGTAATATTATTTTATTGAAGAATGTGTGGTTGAAAATGAGTTTTGAAAAAATGTATTTTTGGTTTAATGGAGCCCAAAAAAGGTATTCAATATTTTTTTTTGGCTGTGATTTTACTATGTTTTGATTTTTAATTCTTACAAGCAGCACTCATACAGTTGCAGTAGTGTAGTTATTCATCCAGGATAGGAAAGTACTTTTAGGTTGAAATTGTAGCCTTAGGCAACCTTATGTTTTCGAATATCAGTTTCTTGGTATGGACTTGGGTTATCTTAGTGTTATTTTTCATTGATCCAAACGAACAGCCAGGGTGACAAAAGCTCCTGTTTAAACTGAGGATCTTATAGTCAAATGCGGAAACAAATAGAGTTGACACGTTTAGCACTGAATTTTATTTCCTGCTCTTTTATTATAGGTTACAAAGGAGCATTAATGATGAGGACATCACCCTGTGTGGCCATCTTATTTTGTTTTGGACTATTTTACTTTTGCTTTATTAGTTGGGTTTGTATTATGGGCATGCCCAAGCCCTTAACTATCAGGTTTATGTTTTGTTATTTATATGCTTGTATTGAACTTCCAAAGTAGAGGATGAATGAAAGAAAATTGAATCGTGGGTTGTTGCCAACGCCTTCTTCTTCTCTGGTCTTCTCCCTTTCTCTCCGGGTTTCTCCCTCTATCTTGCTGCGCTCTTCTCTTGCCAACTCCTTCTTGTCCCTTGTTCTTCTTTTCCTCCTCTTCTCTGTCTTCTGGTGCTGCAATTGTGCTGCTTAAAATATTGTGGTGATCCTAATTCTGTACTGGAACATTTCTATTGATCCTACATCAATTAATTTATTGGTCTTCTCATGACAGGATATTTTCAAGAAACTTCAAATATGGAAGCTGATAGCGTCAGTTTTTGCCTTTTCATCTACACCAGAACTAGTTTTTGGAATTTATCTGCTGTATTACTTCCGTGTGTTTGAGAGGCAAATTGGTTCAAACAAATATTCTGTAAGTTTCTATTCAACCTAAACTTGTCATTTAGGTGTTATTCATGAAGTTTATATTGGTCTGTAACAGACGTTAGAAAACAATATGTTACGGTTTGAGTCCTAAGTACTTCCGACACTCTGAGATGTCTCCTTGTGAATGTAATGCAAGGAATGAGAGAAAAATCTCCTTGATTTCTTTCAACTTGCTGTTGACCTGTAGGCATGTCAGATATTCAAGTTGATCCTTGCTGTTCATTTTGTAGAATATTTGCCTTTATGAGCAAATGAAAAATTGATTATTAAATTCTTTTTCAAGTGTCTCAAAATTGAACTTGCAGCAAACATTGATGAACTTCTTGCTCTATTTATGCTGAAAAAATAGATTGTCCCACTAGACAATGCTGACATAATATTTTCGTAAATTTATACTGGAGAAAAATTCTAGGCATTAGGTTTTAGTTTTTGATAACAACATATTAATGCCAGATCCACTATCATATGTTATAATTTTTAAGACAACTTTTTGCTTGATTAGTTAAAATGAACGAGCTATGGAAGACGCATTACGTATCTCCTTTTACCAACATGTTCCTGACCTTCCTATATCAATATCTTTCACACAGGTCTTCATCTTGTTTTCTGTCATCGTCTCTTTACTGCTCGAAGTCCTCGCACTAAAACTACTCAAAGGTATGCACCGTTATCTTTATCGTGTCTTTCCTCTAGTGATTTTTATTGGCTTGCTGCTAGAGGTTACATTGGGGACAGTAATATCAAGTATCCTTGGCAATTTTCTTGTGAAGCGCAAGATTCTTTAATCATTTGACACCACATATAAAATTGGCTCAAGTATTCTTTCTTTTTTCCTTGAAATAATTATATGCCCTCTCTCTCTTAAATTTGATGAATGCTAAATTGGATAAAAAATATTATAATTAGATTAACATGGTCTAATGGGTCACGTCCAAGTAGATCTGACAATGTAAAGAGCTTGTATCATTGACTTTCTTGACTCATTCATCGTATGGCTCATGGCCTTTTTTCTCTTTTTCCTGTTGAGTGTCGATTATATATCTGAAAGGTTGGGATAATTGAGAACTTGCGGTGTTCAATTATTTTATGGACTTTATTGTTTTTTTTTTTTTTTGTATATCCTCCATTTCATTGTTCATTTTACTGTTTACTTACGGGATTGTTGATTCCAGTGCAGTGGAGTGATGGACCATAACCTATCTGAAATATATTCACCTATTTCCATTTATATAGATGATTGGTAGTTTTTATTCTGATCCTTAGATCTTTATTTTTCTGGCAGATCCCTCCTTGACTATACTCGCATCAGGACCCTATGATCTTATATTTTCTTCGTTTATACCCTTCTATTTCGACATTCCTGTTTCAACAAGGTTTCGAGTTTTCAGCCTCCACTTTTCCGACAAGACTTTTATTTATTTAGCTGGTCTTCAGGTAATGCATACTAAGGATGACTGTATCCTTTTTCTTCTTTTTATTTTCCCAATTTGGGATACTCATCTGATCTAATGCCGAATGTTCTTTGCATATTTATCCTGCAGCTTCTTCTGTCATCCTGGAAAAAATCTATGTTACCTGGGATCTGCGGTATTCTGGCGGGTTTCCTGTATCGCTTAAATGTTCTTCATGTTCGCAAGATTAAGGTTGCACCAAATCTTTTCTATTTAGCCCCTGTTGGGTTTTTCTAAAATCAGATTTTTAGTAAATTTCAATAAAAGTTGACAAAATTTATGGTTGAAAAGTTGATATAAGTTGTGGGTCCTATAAATGTTGTTGAAAATGAGTTTTAGAAAATGGGGGCCCAAACAGGGGCTTGGTTTTATCCATTTCATATACGCCATTGCTTTTGACAAAACTGCATGGAGTGTTGTTGTTTCTTGAAGCTTCTATGCATGACTTTTCATCTACTTTTCTTTCAGTTTCCCGAATTTATTGCCTCGTTCTTTTCGCGGCTTTCTTGGCCATTCACGGGTAGTACATCACCCACTGCACCAGCTAGGAATATCCTGGGAAGTTCACCATTCCACGCAAGTCAGGCAGTGGAGGCAAGTATAAAGTTTGATTTTCAGCATCGTCATATGCATTCATATTTAATTAGGGAAAGTTTCAATTGTTAGTTGATACGATGGAAGTTCGCAAAATCATGGTGAAGTCCTGGAAAACATTTTCATCGTCTGATATTTTTTGGGCTCTTAATGCAAAGTTGCACAATTTGTTTGCTTCCTATCTATTGCCTGAGTAGCAAGTTGATCCTCGACCTTTCATTATTGAAGCAGAACCAATCGTCACATAGCCCACATAGATTCAACTTCATGAATTTAATTTTTTTCTCAATTTGTGCTACGGTCTAATTATTTTGGCGGAGATTTACCACAAGCACCATGACAATTTAACACAAAATTGCATGTTTATATCATTAGAGAGAGACTGATTATGCTATAATAAAGGACCAATTTGCTACTTGAACCATAGCTTGGGAACTGATGGTCTAATTTCCCTATAGTATTTTATGAATACACAAATATCTGTCTTTGCATATAGCGTCGTTTCTAATTTATACATGCATGCATATGGAAGCACTATCAAATCCATATCCACTTCTTTGGCCATTTTCCAAAAATCTGACTTTTCTTGGTTGCAGAGGAACTATCCTGCATCCTTGTCGTCTACAATAGAGCCAGCTGAGGACTCTGTTGCCACACTGGTTTCTATGGGGTTCGAGAGGAATTCAGCTAGGCAAGCACTGATTCATGCCAGAAATGACATTAATGCCGCCACCACCATCCTTCTCGAGTCACAGGCACATTGAGCTGGCAATAATCTGGCTTTGGAGAAGGGATGGTGTACTCAAATCAAGATGTGTTCTCCTCTATAGCTGGTTAGTGCCCTTGGAGTCATCGATTTTAATGTGTATACTTGTTTGAGCATTCAGGTTATTAGCAAATTGAACTTCTGAATATACTGGATGTTAATTTTTGAAGAGAGTGGGACTTTGTTTCTCACTTATGTTTCATTTCTCTTACGACAAGCTTCCAATTTACGAAGAGGGTCCCTCTTGAGTAATATCAAAAGATTGAATGCCAAACCTTGATGCTATGTAATACTTCCAATTTTTCATCCAATATTTTCATCAAACAAAAAAGGAGCAGTTGTATCTCATAAGAGGCAGGTTTTACAGTTTTTCTTAATTGCTCGAGCAACTCTAAACCACTACGCATATGTTTCACACACGTCTGACCCAAAATGGTCGAACAATTGGAACCTTGTATTATTGGCACCCTCGACAAAATATGGTACCAGCATAAGATATTTATTCCTGTTAAAACGTAAAAGCACTTAGAACCCAACACGAGTCCAATCCATATCTCAGTCTATGAGAAATTTTATATGGTGCTGATGTCTACTCGGCTTTTGTGAAGCTGAAAGGCTGGAGTGATCCAGCTTCCACAGCTGCACTGAATGCCAGACCAGTTGAAGTAACCTAAGCGAGCTTCACAGTGGGCACATAACAGCTTGCCCTCGAGTGCACCTTCTTTGACTGCACATCAGAAAACCTGATAATTTAAATATGATGTGCATATCTGGTAAAAGGTGAGGTTAGAATTAAGTAAAGAATATATTGAAATAAAGCTGAAATTTCAAATATTCACAGAAACTGTAGCATGAAAAATAAAAGGTGACTAATAGGAAAGATTGAAAAAATAATGAAGCATAACCAATTTTGCAGTGAAACTTGCAAAACCATCATTCACCAAATGTAAATCAAGAATAGACAGGTTATACTCTGGGTTCCATAGCTAAGTTGACAAGCTAAAAGCTCAAGCGTGTTTCACTAAGGTTAAAAATAAGTAAAAGTTACTTTGATCCACCATAAATGTCAAACAACTTAAAGTCACTTTAATGTTTTTTTAAAGTAACTTTTTCCTTACTGTCAAAATAATTAATGTGATAATTCTCAATTTTGATAACCTATAAGTAAACTTTCTAAGCTTGGCCACGTCTGTTCATTATGTGCACAAGATATCCAAAAATTCTAGTTAAAAGTTGACATATAGTACCTGTTGTCATCCAACGTAGAGGTTCAACAAAGATAGAAGAACAGTCATCATCATCAGCTTTGTTAAAACGATTTCCACTTCTCCTTTTATGCCACTCGAAGCATGACTCTCCTTCTCCCGGAACATGGTCTACAACATTTTCTTGCAACGCAACAACTCTGCGGCACTTCTTGCAACGGTACACAGGAGTAGGAGTAGATGCTTCTTTATCATGTGATGTTTCAACCTCAGAGGAAACTTTCTCTGCTGGCAAGCCAGGATCAGCACCAAACTTGGAATTATCAATTTGTTCCCCACGGTGGTATGAATCACCTGTTATGAGGCGCAGAATACCAATATGGCATTGAGTAATCCTTAAAACCATAAAAAGGTAAAACTCCTGCTCATTTTCAAGAAAGATAGAGCCCGCATAGGAAAACATATGCTCGCATCATCTTTCTATGTACAAGAATACCAATTAAAATGTACCAAGGAGAATTCACATTATACATGTATTGACAGTTTCCACGGATATCCATCAATCACTTTGAACAGAAATGGGATTTACTCAAAGAAGCAAGGCATGAATCATCAACATACATATGTTTGGTAGCCACGCACTGGTAATTTCACTTTTAAAAGGGTAAACTTCTACGGTATTGGTATCAAAACAAATCAAATGGAATTTGATATGAAGGAATGGCAGTAGCTAGGTACAGAAGTCGTAAACTAATTTTAAACTGATGCAAACCGTCTTGTGTTTGGTTAGCAAATTTAATCAGCTGATAAGATTCTAAAGCTTATATTTTTATTCATCCGCACTACACAGGATCATGATACCAGAAAAAGAAAAGAATTGGAATACTTATTTTGAGTGAAATCTAAGAAACAGGAGGTCAGCAGCAGTTGCCATCAGTAGCTGAAAAATATCTTACCAGTGGGCATGCCTCATTTACTTAAATCTTCATACAACATTTAGAGATAACACACAACTACACATGAAAAAGAAGGAAGTTTTCGATATGAGACATGCAGAATCAACAGCTGGAATAAAAAAGTATATTATAGATTTATTTTTTAATAAAAAATTATGGCTTGAAATATTTCTGTTCTTGCGTGTTCTTAAAAGCATACATTTATGCAGGCTGTGTACAAGAATGATAAAGGAGAGATCTGTCTGTTTCTTGTCAGCACCATCATTTCTACCTGTGTTGTAACCCATATTCAACCATTCACATCAAAATTGCTTCTTATCCATATTTCACATGTGAGAGAAAGATCACTTTCTTCAGCATATAGTATAATCACAAATGAACTAGGCATAACTTTGCGGTTATCACTCCAGTAATCATCAGTCTCCCTTGAAAATTCTAGGCTTCATAAAATTAAGTAAAATAAAATAAATGCGAATAAAAGAAATTAAACAAGCTAGTCTTCACACTAAAAGATAAGCCTCTGTTTGAGCCACATTAAAATTTTCATTCTCATTCTTCTACTCATTTTCAACCACACATTTTTCAATAAAATAATATTTTTCATCACATAAATAACATTTCCTTTTTTTTTCAACCACACATTCTCCATCAATCTACTATTCCAACATACATTCTTCCAAAATAATGTGGCTCAAACACACCCTAAGAATCTAGAAACATGATATCAAAAGTCATAGGATAAGCATTCAACCTAGTACTTTTAAGCGGAAGCGCTTGTATGTGGGGCTAGCATGATCAACTTTGAAGCCCATTTGTTCAAACATTTTCAACTGCAAACAAAGAAGGAAACGAGAGAGAATTATCAACAAGGAAAAGAACCTAATGCCGAGAATCATTCTGAAAGGTCACTATATTGAAAGGTTAGCACTTGTATAACCTGATCCAGGAAACCATCATTTGGGCAGACAAATTCACAGCTTTGCCGTAAGGATTCAATTGCATCTGAAGAATTAGAACAAAATACAGGAGAAACCGTTAGAAGGTAGAGGGAAAAAGATTAAAATGTAGTGGAAAAAAAAAAGAAACGTAAAGGAAGACCGCAAATATGAAGTAACTACCATTATATTCAAGCTTATCTATAAGAGCCTAAGATTTTGACAAAAAATTTAAAACACAAACATATACCATATTAAGAGCTTGTTTGGGAGGGATTTTAATCCAATTAAAATTGAAAATATAGCCGTTATTGGGTCTCACTCGTCTAATAAAAGTAAACAATAACAGTTAGTTTTTCAATTTTAATCCAATTTTAATCTCTACCAAACAAGCTCTAAAATTCCAAAACCATAAACTAATATTTTAATTGTTCACCTTCTTGTGATAGTTGTTCACTTCTCATCAGGTATGCTGTAATGATAGCCGCACTGTAACGAACACAGGCAAAGAAGGGTGTAAACCCTCAGGGCTTGACAAAGCAGAGAAAGCAATCAATTACAATGTGTCTTCTCTGACCTATTCAAGGACGCCATGCATTTCAAATAGCAGAGTAACCTCAACCATGCAATGGCAAGCAAGCAGTTTTTTCGTGGTTGCTAAATATCTAGTTGCATTAGGTTTTCCATAGATTTTGTGATAAATCCAACAAAGTGGCGACAAAATATTCAAGCTGAAAGCCCCAAAATCTATTGGTAATAGAATATTTTGTTGTTATTGTATTTATTTACTTAAATAAAGATCCTGACCGAATTAATGTGTTTTAAAGTCATACTGGAGCAGATTAAATCATATTACATTAAATCATAGCGCATTGTGTGTGTGTGAATGCAACCTTTGAAAAGATTTAAGTTCGTGGATAAAAAATCTTTGTTTCTTGAGATACATTTTTAAACCAAAGGTTTCCCAAAAAAGCATAAGCTCACACGAGATTAGCTACACGAACACAATATTTATGAACGGCCTATTTATAGATAAAATCTTCATTCCATTGGATACATGTTTCAAAACAAAATTATCAATCTTGATGTAATTGAAAAATATATAATTTCATTTGATAATTAAGTAGATGTAGAATAGAACTGGATCAAACAAAGTGGCAAAAGTTGATTCATATGCCAATCAATTAAATAAGCTTAGTTATAGCCGATATCAAAGCAATTTCACTTGATTTCCAACAATTCTAGGTTATTATATCTTGCATGTATTTTAGAACTCTTTTATAAAAAATAATCAATGATCATAAAAAGGATAATGATAAATAAGTTTGTGTGTGTATAATAACCTTGCAGTGAGAATTAATGCAAGGAGTCAAACTATAACTATTATCTCCTAGGCTAGGCCAATTGGAGTACCATAATGGAATAGCCTGTGGAAGCTAGCAAGCTGGAGTATGTTAGGGGATTAGGGAATTTCAGGTTAAAAATATTTCCATTAAATGTATAGTCAATGGTTTTCCTGCGAGTTTATAAATGCCATAAGCAAAAGATTTTTCTACGAAAAAGAGAAAGGTCATGCATGGATAATGAGAGTCCATTGATACAGAGCCAAGTCCTATAGAAGTTCTTGGGAAAACCCAATACTCTCTTTCAGAATCAGTTTTGGTTGAATATCATTCTCCTCATAACTTACAGACAAAAAATTGAACACTGATGTTGGGAAGCTCCTTAATACAAATATTGATAATAAAATAACAAGTTGTGTATAATTGTTAATTTCATTAAATCCTTAGAGAGTACTAAAGGGGCAAACTTTATGATTGACAACAAAATTATGGTTTCAAAGAAAGCTACAAGAAAAGATTCCAAGGTTATCATAGAAAAACTGAACGTACACATTCAAAAATCAAGTGTAAACTGTGAACTATACCTCCTTGATACACCAGCAAAGCAGTGGACCAAAACAGACCCTGCTTTCCTACTTTCTTCAATAAAATCCAAACAAACATCCAAATAGTCCAGCAAATCTTCATTCTCCATATCTCTCAATGGCACAGCCATCCTCACAAACTTCAAATCTTTTCCTGCATACTCCAATGAATAAAGAAGTTTATTCGGCGACAGCGAACTCTTTGATCCATCACATGCATCATCCTCTGATCTAGAACCCCCAACATAAACATTTCGAATTTCTTTACATGGAATGGAGACTCCGCTACGCCATTCGGAAAAAAAGGAAATCGATGCTGAACTGAGAACAGATAGTATGTGTGTAACTTTGTCGCTTCCGTTTTGGAGAATCTCTGCTGCGTCTCCAATGTTGCCAATAAATAAATGCTCACGAACCAGATACGGCATATCACACAGTCAAAGTAGCCTATTAAATTGGATATACTTGCCTGTTTCCACAGTAAAGATAACACCCTTAACCGGCCATAATGAAATCATTTGTTAAAACTAGAAGTAAAGGTACTTAGAGTTCCCATATAATTACATTCAGAAAAATGAAATTGTTCTCCAATTTGAGTGGTGATATATATTGCAGAACTACCTTGAATCTTTCATTCCGCTCCTTGCTACCACTAAACAATATTCACGCACTTTGCAAAATTCAATACAAGAAATGTTTATAGGATGATAGCTTACAAAATTGCATTTACCATTTTTATTTCCAGTTCAACGATCACCCATAGAAAAAAAGAATATCTAATCGAAATTTGAATTAGTTTGATAAGATATGATAAAATTATGGATAGCGGATATAAATTTCCTCTTATTTATTTCAAAATCAATTTAGGCAGATTTAATAACAATTGATTTTTCACTGAGACGGACGCATAAAAAATTCAGGAGAAATGTTGTCAAAAAAATCACCGTTGCCAGACAAAGATTACCATCAAGAAACAAAATTTTAGGAAAAATAAATAAATCACAAGGAGCTGAGACGAAATCAAATCATTCACAACAATCAGATCGAGTGTGATTTCAACATATAAAGCCCCTTTTTACACTAATAGAATCCGATACTACCTTCCAAGTTTGGTGATAAAGAACTCGAGTAGAAATCACTGCAACACGATAAATTGGTGCCAACGGGTGATGAATATGCCTCCCTTTTTGCCTTCTCCAACTTTTAGCATAATACAGATGAAGAATATCTTAGTGGCCTCTATTTATAAGACTTGAACAGGCATGGGTTATAATTGAATATAACTGCCTTTTAATTGGGCTTTTCAAATTTTTTTTCCATTCTAATCCATTTTTAAGAAGAGCCTCAATCAAGTAATCAATAAATAAAAAAGTTAGAAGAATCGAAAAATTATGTTACGTCGTTAAACATCCCGTCAAAAGTAATCAATCAATAAGTTTGATTTAACTTCTTTTTTTTTTTTTACATTTCCGAAAAATTATAGTATCTACTTTCTATTTTAGCGCGATATAGAGGGAGGGTGATTCACTTGATTTGAACAAAAATAAAATAAAAATAACTATTATCTTTCCACTTACAGAGTTGGAGAACTATAAATTTGTGATCACAATTGACGTGATTTATTCGTGACATAATTGTACGTCGTTAAACATCCTATCAAATGTACAAGAAACCGAAATCCAAACAGAACACCAGAAAAATGATCAAGCAGTATGAAACAAATACACATGAAAAACACACGAGTTCCATTGTTTGCTACATAAAAAAAACTCTTCTAGATCAAGAATTACAAAATATTAAGAAGCTAAACGCACAGGGTACACAAGGGAAACAACAAAAAAAGACACAAGTTCTTTTTTCTAGCCATGAACACATTTTGTGATCTACTCAGCTGTACATTACTCTAATTTCAAACCCACCAAATTATGGGAGTAAAGGAAAATTATAAGGAAACAAATACAACTATAAATGAAATGCTGCAACTGGCTGTGGCGTTCGACGTACATCAACCTTCTGCACAGTTACTTCATCACGGCCTCCAGAATCAGACGAACCTTAATCTGCTTCAGGCAGTAAAGTTCGAGGACATTTAGAAAATGATGTATAGATGGAGCGCTTTTCAAGCCTTCTGAAGTGTGCGTGAAGAAACTCCATGAAGAAGTCGGACGAACCCCACGAAGCTGAGCTTCCCATCTGAGTGTCTTATCCAATCTTGAAGAACTACGTGAATGGGAACAGATGGACTGAGTCCAAGCTCCTGTTCGGAGAGAAGATGAATGTCAGATATTTTTTTAACAAGTATGGAAAGCGAATAAGAATTTGCAATATAATGTATTAACGACTACAACAATTCAAGGCCATCAGAAACAGACTTGAGAAGATTTCTAATTTAAAGAAAACAGTTCAATTCCAACCTCCCACGAGGGTATAAATCATTAAACATCACCAAGTCAATAACGAGGCCACGAGACATTCAGAGAGAGAGAGAACATACTGAGGCAAGTTCCTCTATCATAATCGCCCTGTTACCATCCTTCTCGAAAAACTCATAGGCACGGCACGCGTGTTGCTCCCAACTTTCCATTCCTTCCAGCTGATGTACACTTACTGCTGCCGCACAGTATTCTTCAAAATCCAATTTTCTGTATTGAAGAGAACTCACCTACATGGCAGGTGAAAATGCATTAAGCAATTCTCATCACTCATATCGTAGTAAGACTGATCTACTGTGCTGAATGGCCTAAAACTAAGCATATGTTTGGTTCATGTTTATAAACATGTTTATAATAATTCAAACCACTTTTTATTCATATATTTTGTGGAACCCACGAGTACTTCCTACCTATCCACCGCTCATTTATATCTATTTATGAACAAAACTGTTTACAAACGCTTCCTAAACATGCTTTAAGAAAAGAAACATTTGAACAGAAAGGTTACTGAAAGTTTTACCATATTTACATAATCAAGAACACGTGAATCCTTCATTGCCTCTGTCAAGTTCTTTGCCACAGCCTGCTTACAGAGGATTAAGATTGATAAAGTAAACATAGAAGCCTCTTGTTTTTTTTTCTTTTGTGGATGGATGGTGGGTTGGGGTGTCTCAGGTGGAAAGAAAACTGACCATTTTGAAGTTATGAAGGGATATAAATCCACTTTTGCTTGGCCCTAATAAACTGAACTGTTCTCGGAGATAGGATAATTGTGGTATTGCCAATGTTTTTGCAAGAGCCTGTTACAGTAGCAGAGCAGATATTTCAATCAAGCAATATGATATAAACATTAATGTGTTTGCCGAACATAAACAGTACTATCTAAAGATTAAAGAATAAAAGAATTGCAATAAGTTATCCTCCTCCAGTTGAATTTAATACTTCAAATTACTTAAACAGAAGCTAAATTCGATGAAGAATTAGGTAGATAAGTAAACATGATAACGTGAAACATATAAGATAAACAATTAAAAGTAAAAATCTTGCCATAGATTCATAATTATTTCGGGTCAATCAACTAAATTTTGAAAGAAGGTTCTTATCTACAGCCAAATATACGTACCCCTAAAGCTCTTTTCCTCAGAGAGGACGAATATATATAAGCTCTTACGAGCTTATATGTTATCATATCCACAGGTACCTTGACATCATGATGGCTGGCCAGCCATGGATGACCTAAACAAGATAATCAGTACATATATATTAGAATACTATGTTATCAAACATAAACACTGCAACTCCGACAAATTTTTTTGGTGAACCTAGTAAAAGGACTAATTAATTTCTTTAATTTTCCAGACTAAATTCATCTTTTAACAAAATTTGCCAATGATAAGAAACAAAGATATGCAGTGTCTAATGCAAGATTTGTTTTGATTTACGCGGCATCGAACCAAAAGTAGCACATTTATGGTATTTAGGTAAGGAGGATGGATGTAATAGATAGTATCAAGTAAGAAAAAGAAGCTAAACCTGGTACATTATACCATCTAGCCTCATCCTAAACTGCATACCAAAGCCTAACTTGACGTTGTTTAGGTACTTACTGAGAGCCTGAACTGCTGTTAGCCTTTTACGATAATCTTTGTTCAATAATCTTTTTACAAAATCTACAGCATCAGAAGACAAAGAAGGCCATGGGTCTTCATCAAAGCTTGGATCAGCTTTTAGGACAGCTCGGAAGATTCCAGATTCTGTCCGAGACCAGAAGGGTCTGCTTCCACAAAGAAGAATGTAAGCAATAACACCAATACTCCACATGTCAGCTTCTGTTCCATATGATCTATGCAAAACTTCAGGTGCCACATAATAAGCACTTCCAACAATATCATTAAGCCTTTCATCTGCAAAAATAGCTATTAATCAACTTTGATATACCACAATGATGAGAAGAGCATCAAATAGCAATAGAATTAACCTGGCTTTACATAATCAGAGAGTCCAAAGTCAATGGCCTTCAGAGGGGAAGACTCGTCTTTTGAAGTGAAGAGAAAATTCTGAAGCAAAACTTAGAAAGTGTCAGTAAACAAAAAATAAATTCATATAAGCAGATGTGTGTGTGTGTGGGGGGGGGTTCAAATTTCCTTCTTGCATGTGTGCTACTGGGAGCACACATTATAATAAGAGAATACCATCCACTCCATATCGACACATTTAGTTATATGAGCATGGAAAATAGCCCATCTAACCTTATTTTCTCAAGAAACGGACAAAGAAATAATGTATTGCACTGAATTATCAAAAGACAGATCAAAACATTGAAATTTAAGTACTAATAACAATTCAACATCTAGATTTAAACCGGACTGGCCAAGTTTGCTACTACATGAAGATGTACCACGTCAATCAATCAATCTTAAATAAAAATTTAAAATAGGGGATATTTGCAGCAAGGCAATTCTATATGAGCTAATCTAAAAGAACCCAAAATTGGCTTTCGTCGTTCCAAATATGAGTCCATAATGCTGGCTTTATCAGGCACCTCTGACTCCTTCATTGCAAAACAGGGAAGACACATTTTCGGGGAGGGAAGGGAGCAGAGTGTCTTGAACTGATACATGAATGATTATTCAATCATGAGGTCATTTCCAAAAACATTCTGAAAAATAACTAGTCTGTGAACTAAGGTATATAAACTATTTGCTGAATATAGGCAACAACCTTAAGATGTTTCTTAGTCCAACTGATGCTCAATCCAAACAATCAGTTATCACATTCCATCAATAACATCAGCATGAAAAAAATTCATTTTATTCTCTGACAAACTTTTATATTATGTCAAATTTTATAATTTTCCTTGCTAAGAAATGGCCATGGAAATCCTCTAAGAGATTCAACAATGAAAACACAATAGAAGAATGTGTATTCTGGGGCAGTGTAAGAGGAAAGATCCTTGGTACTTGTGCATTGAATGGGCTATTCAATAAATGCGAGGCCTTACAGAACATTGCCAGAAAAAAAACACAATTTAAAGGTTTAAATATCTGAGGAAGCCATCATGTAACATAAAAAGTGAACTTTGGGATATCAGTAGCTGAATACCTCAGGTTTTAGGTCACGGTGAACCACACCTTGGAAATGACAGTAAGCCACGACATTTAAAATCTGTACCATGATAATTTTAGCATCTTCTTCTGAGTACTTGCCACCCCTAGAGAAAAAAGGTGGATAATTAGTTAGAAGGATTGAAGAGAGAGATAAATACACCAAATATAGAAACAGAATAACATTAAAAGTACCTAGAGAGTATCCTATCCAACAATTCCCCTCCTTTGCATAACCTGCAAAAGAAGAAGGGGGAAAAAGAATAGATGAGCTCCAAAACTTTGAATTCTGAATGCTATGCTAATTACACATAAGAGTCTAGACCACTCCAAAAGCAAAGCATGATACACTGTTCATATCTTTATTCACATATTTGGGGTCCACCAAGGACAGTCAAGGTGGACTTCAAACAGTCTGCATGGCCACCATGTGACGGGTGGTTGGAAACTGAGTTTCACACATTTAAAAAGAGAAAAAGAGATTTAAGCTTAGTCAAATCATATAGGATGACTTTAAAGCACGTTTCACGGTGCTTAAAGTTACGTTCCTCGAAAATTATGTTTAACGTCCTTTTGAGCTCCGCCAAAATATTCTGTGTTGCCACAAGTAATCAGGACAGATTTTTAAGATAATTAACTAAGAAGAAATATAGCAGAAGCACACCCACATTAGTGAGATCTAAACAGTTCAAAGTCCAAACTTACTCCATCACAACATATACGTTGTCTTCATCCTCATATGCATCATAAAATTGCACTAAGTTCTCATGTCCTGTTAGCGCACGTAATATCTTCACTTCTCTTCTAACGTCCTCAATGGAAATAGCTGTATTCATCTGCATAAATATTTTCATTTTAGTCAGATAAAGTGAACATCGATATGTACATCCATATATAAAGAACAATTATGAGCATGGGATGGTTTACCACTCTTTTCTCAATGGAAAAATCCGCATGAGTTAACGAAAACACCTTTCCTATGGCAATATGAGATAATGGTACTTCCAACAACCAACTTTGCATTTGTTGAGTGATCACAAACCAATATAATTTACATACATAAATTTGAAATCAGGATCCATAGTCAATAGGTAATGAAAATAAAATAATGATCTAAAATGGAAATAGTAAAAAGCCACCAGCCAACATCCAAATTCTCCAAAATCAAGCGATATTTTTTGTCAAATTATGAAATTGTTGATAATTTGGCTATTACATCAAATTCAAATTCTTGCGAGAACAATAATGGCAGTTTTGAAGTTACAGATGCCCCTTCGCATAGCATCAACAACAGCAAACAAACTCTGATGTGTGAATACTCAAGTGAAATTCTTACAGAAAAAGTGTGACGTTAATTATTAAATGGTGTTATTTGTACATCATGTTCCTTTTCGCATTTAAAAAATCCAAAATATGCATAAAAAGGATGGATTGCAGCAAGTCTCCTGTCCAAAAAGCATTACAAACAAGACCAAACAATATTAAAAATTAAATTAACCACTAATAAATTGATATCAACGAAGGATAAATAAATAGAAAAAAACTTCGATCAACAGAGACGTGTCAACACATGGAAACTGACAGAAAGCTTGCAAGATGAGCAAAAGAGACTTAATAAAAAAGGCAAGGGACATTTATATTATCTTTTACATAGAACTATAACCTGTAATCAACAAATCAAAAGTAATTGAAAGAGAGACTTTCTGCCATTAAAAGACAGACCTTTGATTTTGGGATAACTTTAACAGCCACATCCTGCCCCTTCAAGCTTCCCTTCTTTCCCTTCGCTGCACAAGTATACCCAAAATGACCCTTTCCCATTTCTTCCCCAAGCTCGTAATGGCTGATGAAATTCTTAGAAAACCCAAAAGCCTTGTCCAGAGAAATAATCTCACACTCACTCCCTTCAGGTATAGTGGCCTCATTGGGCTTCATCGAGCCATGCCTCCTTGCAAGAAATGCCTTAATATGTTTAGCTGGTGATGGTGGTGGGAATGGGCGTTTAAGGAAGCGGAGAGGAGTTGAATGAATTGCAGGTGAGTTTTTGAAGGGACTTGGACTGTAAAATGGGAATTTTGGTGTTTTCCCAGTTGAAGAATTCAGAGTATGTTCATTGATTTCACCTGGTATTATTGGATTTTCAGATAGATTTTGCGGAGGTTCAACGGGTTTTCCATGACACAGTCCCATGGAATCAAGATCCCAATAGTTAGTAGATTCAACAAAATATGTAAAACCAAGGAAGAAGGAAGTTCAATTGGAAAACTCAAAAGAAAGATTAGATTTTCAAGCTTAAAGAGCAGAACCCAGGAATTAAAGCAAGAGAATTCCCCCAAGAAAATCAAGTTCCAATGCAAATTCAAGTGAGAAAAGAAAAACCCAAGAAGAGAAAAAGAGAGAAAAAAAAATTGGAGGAGGAAGAACAGTAAAAGGGCTTAAACTTTCTGTTGTATTGTAATGATCAATGCCAAAGACACTTTCCGAGAGGGAAAAAAATTCCACAGCACAAAAGTGAAAAAAGGAATTAGATGCTTAGCAGGTGCTGCAGGAAAAGAGAATTGACGGGTAAATAAAATCGAGTAATAATTTCTTCGTTCTTAAGGAAAGGCGTTATGTCCCGTTTAAAGTTGGTAACCTGTACGTATTATTCCTCTTGACTAGTTTTACTCTTATTTTATTGGCAATCGTGTAATTGTTTGGATTTATTTGGCTACAATAATAATAATTACGAAAAATTGCAGCAGCGATCCATAACTTTTTTTAATTTTTACACTTTATCCTAGCATTCAATTTGTATCAGCGAAGGTCTCTAATATTTTTATAAATATGCACCTGGAGTCCAACATGATGGGAAGCGTCTATAAAATCATTAGTTGGCCTGGAAAATACAAAAAATGAGTTTTGACCATTTTAACAGGGGCATTTTCGTCCATATCAAAATTCTCATTTGATTTAAAAATAACAATTAAAAAAATAAAATCCCCCCCACCCCGCAAAATTCCATCTTAATCTTCTCCCAAACCAAACAATAATCCAAAATCGTCGTCGTCATTGCCTATATTGTCGAATTACCATCATCTTCCTCCATCATCCCTCACAACATAACATTTACCAAGCCCTAATCTCTTCGACCATGATTTGGATGATGCCAGCTTCAACGAGTATTTTAGCATTTAGGTCCAAGAACAGTTTCCCCAAGATAGTTTGCTATTTTCCATTCTCATCTCTTCAGTATCTATTCATTTAACTTTAACAATTATAATTGTAAGCACTTTTAATTGATTTCCTAAATTTTTGCTTACGCAGGATATTACGTTCAACAAGATGAGTTAACAAGGGTTCCCAATATCCAATTCCTTATTATACAATTTCGACAATTGCTTCAGAATCACTTGTTTCTACTTCCCATAGTCGCGACTTCCCTTTTTCATCAGATCTCCACCATAATTTGAGTAAATTACCAAATTTGCGTTCCACCATAATTTGATGATGTTCCACCATGAATATCCTTGCCTAGAGCGGGCGAGACTAACGGTAGTTAGCCACGACCATGGGTGTGACCGCATGATACAGTTTGAGGGGTTAAGCCGTACGACTCCTTTAGTCTTTCAATTTGAATTTGATCTCTTTGTGTTGTTATTTGTCCAATTTATTGTGTGAGATGTATTTATGAATTGAAGCTGTTGTCTGGAGGATGAAATTTCGACGGCAGACGATGGTTTTTCTGGTTTAGGGGGGGTGATGGGTGGAAAATGAGGAGTTTTATTTTCTTTCTACATTTTTTTTCTTTTTTTATTTAATTTTTAACTTATTTTAGGGATAATATGTAAAGTTACCATTTTACCCCTTTTAATTTTATCAAAATTGATCAAATTCCACTTTTTTTTAAATCAACTAATGGTCAAATTGATGGTTTCCATCCAATTGGACTCCAGTGTATATTTATGAAAAGTTAAAGACCTTCGTTAGCACAAATTGAAGGTTAGTGTAAAATATGCAAAATTTAAAAGGGCAGGGACCGCTACTATAATTTTTCCTAATAATTATTATATAGTTTACTTATTAGACACTCTCAACCGTCACTACAGTTGGTATTAACATTTTTTGAATGAATTATTAATGTTTCCTTTAATCTTAGGGATAATTGCAACAACGATTCTAAACTTTTCAATTTTTACCAAATTTTATCTTAACCAAGAAAATGGTAATTTGACCAATTTTGACCAAATTGGAAATGGTAAAATGATAAATTTGCTAATTTCCCACATAAAATAAGTTAAAAACTAAATTTAAAATACCATTTTACCCTTTTCATTTTGGTCAATTTTGGTCAATTAACGATTCATGCATTTGTTCTTATGCTGCAACAAAATGAAAGGTTTTGGACTGTAGTTACCACAAAATGAAGGTTAAGGTAAAATTTTGCAAAAAAATGAAAGATTTGGGACTGTTGTTGTAATTATCCCTTGATCTTATTCCAATCATGTTTCATAATATTGAACCCATGTTCGGTGAAAATTAAAATCAAAATTTTAATCCAAATCAAAGTCAATAATTAATTTTAGTCACACACTTCATGAGATTCACAACTTTTCGACCACATATTTTATCAACTTCTATCAAAATTTATTAAAATTTGATTTTAATTGCTACGAAACAGGGGCTCAACAATAATGTTATTCCAATTTTTTTAATCAAAAACGAGTTTATGGGTTCGATTCTAGCCACAATGCATTCCGTAAGGTCTTTATTCAACATATCGAACACCAAGTGTAAAAATTACTCCAAGATTGTCAAGTATCGAATAGTATGTAAATTATCAAAGACTTGAATCAAGAACAAGAGTGCAACAGCACAATGAAATGGATTTACCTGACTTTCAATTATGACCTAATCTTTTACTTGAAAAGTTAATTAAAATCTTGAGTAGTCAACAATTTTATGGAATACATTGTAGTTGTTACTTCGTGATCCACGTGGCAAAAAATGGTCCCACTCGAACACA
>CAIGRT010181269.1:1501-18637 GCA_903798405.1 Fraxinus platypoda
CTGGTCAGCTTGGGCATATACCGCGATTAACCTCCACCAGTCATTGAGGGGCCGGGGGCTGGTGGTCCAGGACATAGTCTGGTGTAAATTGGGATACCTGGGTATCAAAAAAAAAAAAAAGAATACAACGTTTTCTGGATGAATGTGAAGATTTTCTTTGTCGTCATTATTTAATTTATAAAAAGTAGATTATGTTGGGCTTTAGGAATTCTGAAATTAGGGCCTACTTTTGACTATTTTATACTTATTTTTGTGGGAAATAATTGTTAATGTTGCCAAGTTACTATTATTTAAAAACCGAAAATAATTATGAAATGTTGCAACAATTTAATCTTTCCCTCTCTGTTCAATTCACAGTTTACACTAATTCGTAAGATTATTGTCGCGGAAGCTCACTTCAAGATCTTCGAAATAGTGATTTCTTCATATTACCTTTTTTACCAACCAACCAATCAAGCGACTCTAACCCACAACCAATATATTTACCCCGGTAATGGCTTCTCAATCTAACCCACAAAGGACAAGATAATGGTGTTGATTTGTAGCCACAAAAGCAAGAGAAAACCCAATGAAAGAGGCACAAAGAGAAGACCAAAAATGAAGGAGGAAGCCACCGGTTTTTTACACTAAAGCATGGAACCATTTTTCACAACAAACCCAGCTACGGTTTCTCTCTTCTTTTTCACAAATCACACGTTAATATGCAAAGGAAAAAAAATGCTATATATAGTCTAACATTAGGTTATCAATTTGGGCCGAATAAGGGATTAATGGGTCAAGACTAAAAGCTATCCAATAGGTAAATATATGGGTCGTGAGCAACATTAATTTCTTAAACTACTTTCAACGGTCTACATTGTTTTTATGTTGAGCCTTTGAACTTGATTGTTAATAATCAATTCACCACTGGCTAATGCATGTGAAATTATATCATCACACATATACAGAAATGATTACACACGGATACACATACAGTAACTAAGTTTACTATATGAGTCAGGCAATTCAGCAAAATGATGACCTTATAAGTTTAAGACACATTCTCATCACAATTAACAATGTCTTGAACGAGTTTGTTAAAAACATCTAAATTGTTATCAATATCAATTTGAAGGATTCATTTTAAAATTGAAAAATATTTCAAATAAGTACACCTTATTAGGAGTAGACTTAAAACAAATATAAGTCCTTCAACTTTTTCCAAAGTTCTTAGAATCAAGGTTTCCAACTTTTTTCAAAACAGTATGAGATATGTGTAAAATAATTGAAGTGTAAACAAGTTCATTATATTATTTTTTTTACTTCTGTCAAATTTGCAAGAAATTTGTTATTTATGGCTTTTGAAACATTTTGTTGAACCAAAATCTTTTTCATTTTTTGTTGCCAATTGAAAAATCCTATTTTTCATGGAAAATTCTAACTTTGAAATGTGATGACATTTTGGGGGAAAAAAAAAGAATAACCAAAGTGAACAAATAGGTCACATAAAGTTATTCTAAGACCACAATTTACACCGTTCCAGATTTTCAGGGATACGTTAGATTCGAGATCTCAGTATTAGGAGAATGTTTAAACGGGCTAAGTCCAAGTGTTCTAACAGAATAATCAATGCAATACGAAGGTATATTAACAAAAACTTAATGGCAATTAAACACAAAGGCAATTGTCAACTTGCAACTAAATTCAACACTTCAAATATGGCAAATAATTCCTAAATTTCTAGCACGAGCAATTGTTACCCCACACAATGATCATAACCTAATATCACCCCACACGATGACTCGCTAATGCTGAAATTAAAACGGAATAAGCCAATATACCAAAGCGGACCATGTCTAAAAGTCCGTAAATATCAAGAGATGCGAATTTACTAAACTTTAAAGCTCCAAAACTACAGTAACCAATCAAACAAAAAAAAAAATCGAATGCGCAACGGGCAAAACTGTCCACGAACACAATTTTA
Organism: Fraxinus platypoda; assembly: GCA_903798405.1. Taxonomy (NCBI): domain Eukaryota; kingdom Viridiplantae; phylum Streptophyta; class Magnoliopsida; order Lamiales; family Oleaceae; genus Fraxinus; species Fraxinus platypoda. Next base: position 3,465 of record CAIGRT010181269.1, read on the forward strand.
CCTAAAACGGAAATTGAACACTACCACAAGGTCCATCACGCTTCCAGGAACAATCTGTCTTCAAACTTTGTCGCAAAAATCCTAAGGATGCGCCCTCAAACGCTGAAAAAGTCCTCTGCATGTGGGATCACTCGGCATCGTCTGTGGCAGTGCGTGGAGCTCGAGGATAGCACTATCGGCCCTACCTCAACCTACAGAGCCTGGATGTGGTCTTGGATTCCTCAACCAGTCTCTGGATTAGCCAAAAAAGCACAAACATATCCGATTTTTCACAATTTTTCGATCTGTATTCTGCTTTGATTCTGCCGATTTTCTAGTCCTTTTTGGTCAATTTTTTAGCCAAATCCACCAACTTGAAGGATGTTATATACATTCTAACATTAGGTTATCAATTTGGGCTAAATAAGAGATAAATAGGCTAAGACTAAAAGTCATTCAATAGGTAAACATGTATTGACCGTGAGCAGCATTAATTTTTTAAGCTACTTCCAACGGTTCACATTGTTTTCGGGTTGGGCCTTTGGACTTGGTTGTTGGTAATCTATTCACCATTAGCCAAACCCTGTGAAATTATATTTTGACGTTTACATCATTGCCAGATATTTGTTGGGCATCAAAACCCAACAATTATCATGAGAAAATATCATAAAAACTATTTTTAAGTTGAACCTTCGAGAGAAAGGAACGGAGTCTAACTGAATCTAAGGGTAAATTCAAAGGTCCCATCAACAAAGAGTAAAGAAAATAGAAGAATAGAGAGATTTGACCAGGGTTTGACATACAAAAGCCTATGTTCCCGTTGAACCCCACTATTGAAGAAGCTTGTGCACTATATGTCTTCCTCTTGGAGAAGAGTGTTCAGATTACAAACTATTACAACTAGAACTCTCAAAATCACACCACACAAATGACAGAGTACAAAAGTCCTCATTACGCTAACGAAAGAGCCTCAAAACCAAAATTCAAGAGAGATTGAACACATATTTCACCTAAGAGAGGAATAACTAATTTTTGAGAGAGTGAAACAGGGTGTGAGAGAGGAATCTTTTAAAACTACTTAGGTTAATAAATATCAAGTCTGACATATTGGACACGAGTAAAATATTTCATTGGCCACCAAACTTTGTATCATGTCACGGTTTACTCATCGAACTTTTTCAATTATCCCATTAGCCATTGAACGTTGTACCGTAGCACTTAGTTACTCACAAAAGGAATTTCGTCAATGCCTCTGTACAGGTGGACAATGAAAAATCTACATGGACCGTTAAATGCTTAAGTGGATCATCCACGTCAGCCAAACATACTCAATCACGCCTTAAACATTTCAAAATCCATTTCATTTCCTAATACCGAACCCTAACACCCAATTTCATTTCATTTATCTTCGTCTGTAAGAGAAAATCGTGACAAAATTGGGTAAAAACAAAAAAATGCCCCAAATCTAACTCTCAAAAAGGAGCATAATTACATAGAAGTTCTTTTTGGGGATTTTTATGATCCCGTTTTTATACAGGTTCACGGTACAGAAGCCGTCCGAAGATCCAAATCTAACTCCCAAAAAAGAGAATAATTGCAAAACTCAATTATTGTTGTCCAATTGATCGGATAAAATCAATTTTTTTAACTTCATTCCTCAATAATCCAGATTCTGATTTTGTTGCTATATGACGATTGTCTTATTTTGACCTTTTTTTCCGAGTTTGATCTTATGAATTGGGTTTCTAGAATCTTTGATTTTTGAAGTGGGGATTATGACTTTTGATTAATACTGATTTCGGGCACTTGAATTTATGCTCAAAATCGTATAAATATCAGAGTTTTTTAGGTGGGTTTATAGAAAAAGAAGATCTGGAGAGCTGATCGAATTCATCGGTACCAAAGGATTCTTCTATCACACTGCTAAAGCTTATCAAAATTTTGATAGTTTTTGTGGTGGGGGGTAGTTATGGGAATATCTTCCCGTTCACACATTGATTGGTATTTCACAATTCAAATAGAGTAGTTTAGTTTAAAGAATCATGTTATAGATATTGCACAACGAATTGTCACGACTAGGACCTCAATTCCAGCTCCACACTTCAACTACAACCTACTTGCAACCAATTCCAGCTGAAGCCAGCTTAATCCACCAACACATCCACAAAGAGAACAGAAATTGGGGGGTGACGAAAAAGAGAGAAGAGATGAGAGATAAAGTGAATTGCAAATTCAATCCACTACTAACAGCATTTCATAACCAATTTCACGTAAATGCACTAAGTATACACAGGTATATATACACCCAGCAGAGAGAAACGTGTTTTCCCAAACCGAATTGAAGAAAAACAATTTCAATTATTACAATTTTAATTAAAACAAAACGACACTATTTTGATTAATGCCAAACGACGCCATTCCAATTTCAAATGTTAGGTAATTCGGTTTCTTCTGGTTTTCCTGAGAGCCTCATTTCTTTGCTTCTTCTACCTTTCTTTCCCCAGGTGGTTCCTCCATAACAATCATCCCCCTCACTTTGATCTTGTCCCCAAGATCTATCAACAAGGAAATGGCGTCTGATCCAATCTGCATCTTCCCAGGTGACACTTTCTGGTGAAGAATCTGACCAATGAACAAGCCACTGTTCTGCCACTTGATTCTTTCGTTGCACTATTCTGGTTTATAAGATAGAAAAGGGGTGATGCTCTGGTTGGGAAGCATTGTCCCATTCAGGTAGTTGCAAAACTGGTATTATATTTTCCCCAAGTTGTTTCTTCAGCAAGGATACATGGAACACATGGTGAATCTTTGATCCCTCAGGTAAAGTCAACTGATAAGCCACTCCTCGAATTTTCTTAGTGATCTGATACGGGCCAAAGTATTTAGCCCCTAGCTTATGATGGGATCTGCGTTCTATTGACTGGGCATAAGGGTGCAGCTTAAGAAAAATCCAATCCCCTTCTTTGAAAGATCTTTCTGTTCGATTTCTGTCAGCGTAATGTTTCATTTGAACCCTTGCTTGTGATAGGTTTTCCTTAATTAGATGGTCATGTACCTTTCTTGGAGCAAGTCATCCACTGCAGCCATATTAGATTGTTGATAGGGTCCAAACGCCAGCTTAGGAGCCTTCATTCCATATAAGGCTTCAAATGGAGACATTCGGATAACAGTATGACAGGGGGTATTGTACCACCATTCAGCCAAGGCCAACCACTTTCCCTACAGCTTAAGGTGATGGTAAACTGAACATCGCAGGTACAGTTCCAAGCATTGGTTGACCCTTTCCGTTTGTCCGTCTATTTGAGGATGGTAGGCAAACCTGAAATGAAGCTTAGTACCTAGGAGATGGAAGAGTTCTAGCCAAAATTTGCTGGTGAAGACCTTGTCCCTATCATAAATTATGCTTTGGGGCATCCCATGTAACTTGTAGATATTGTCTAGGAAAAGTTGAGCCACTGTTGAAGCTGAAAAATGGTGTCATAGCCAGAAAATGCCCATATTTTGTGAACCTATCAACCACTACTAGAATGGTATTCTTTCCTCCTGAGTTGGGCAATCCTTCGATGAAGTCCATGATGATATAGCTCCATGAGTACAAGGGTTGCAGCAGCCCTGGGTAGGGAACATGCTCTTCCTTGTATCTCTGGCTTACTTCACATTGCAGTACCAATTGTCTGATCCCCTGATTCATTTTTTGCCAGTATAAGAACTGCTTTGCTCTATATAGGCTATTATGAATACCGGAGTGGCCTCCTTCTGGGGATCCATGCAGGTTCTGAATTAATCTGGATTTGATGTCTCCTCCAGTCCCAATATATATCTTCCCCTTATGTTTCAGTAACCCATTTTCATAGGTGAAGTCAGTGTCAAACTTGGGATCTATCATTAGTGACTGGATTTTCTCTTCTGCTTCAGTATCCCCCTTATAACTCCCAATAACTTTCTCAATCCAGGCAGGGATAACCACTGAAATTCCTGAGCATTTTGGATTGCCCTTATGTCTACTTGAGAGTGCATCTGCCACTACGTTATCTACCCCCTTTTTGTAGACAATTTCATAACTGAGACCAAGCAGTTTGGTGAGCCATTTCTGTTGGAGTAGGGTTGTAATTCTTTGTTCAAGTAATTTTTTGAGGGCTTGGTGGTCAATCTTCACCACAAAATGGTGGCCCTCTAAGTATTGCATCCATTTGCAAACTGCAGTCACTAGGGCTAACAACTCCTTCTCATAAATAGATAGTCTCAAGTTCCTTATTCCAATGGCTTTGCTCAAATAAGCCAAGGGTCATCTCCCTTGCATTAACACTGCACCTATGCCACTTTGACAAGCATCAGTTTCTATTATAAAGGATTGGCTGAAATCAGGTAAAGCCAGCACTGAGGTAGAGCTCATTGCATCTTTTAATGCAACAAAGGCTGAATCAGCTGCTTCTGTCCAATGAAAATTGTCCTTCTTCAGTAGATCAGTGAGAGGTTTCGCTACGATCCCATAGCCTCAAACAAACTTCCTGTAATAGCCTGTGAGGCCTAGAAATCCCCTTAATTGCTTGATGTTAGTTGGCATAGACCACTGCCTCATTGCCTCAACTTTGATAGGATCCGCTAACACTTCATGGTGGTTGATTATATGGCCCAAATACTCCGCATGTGTCTGTCCAAAGCTGCACTTAGACCTCTTGGCATATAATTGGTGTTTTTATAGAATCTCCAGCACTGATATGAGATGGTGGCAGTGGGAAGCTATGTCTTGACTGTAAACCAGAATGTCATCAAAAAACACCAACACATAATCCCTTAATTGATCCTTAAATACTTCATTGGTGAGGCCAAAGGGCATTACCTTAAATTTGTATAGGCCTTGGTGAGTTTTGAAAGCTGTTTTATGGGTGTCATCCTTTGTAACTCTGATTTGGTGATACCCTGCCCTGAGGTCGATTTTAGAATAGAATCTTGATCCACAGAGGCATGGGAAATTTATCCTTGATAGTGAGATTGTTTAACTACCTATAATCCACACAGAATCGCCATGATCTATCCTTCTTCTGGACTAAGAGGACTGGAGATGCAAAGTGACTGTTGCTATGCTTGATTATGCCACTGTCTAGCATTTCTTTAACTAGCTTTTCAATTTCAAATTTCTGTATGAAGGGACATCTGTATGGTCTGATTTTGAAAGGTTGAGCACCCTCCTTCAAAGGAATATGGTGATCATGGGTTCGAGGGGGTGGTAACCCTTTTGGTTCCTCAAATACCCCAGAAAACTGATTGACAACTTCAATGACTTGATTTGGAAGTCCGTCTCCTTCCTTCACAGTGATGGAATATAATTGTCCAACCACTCCATAGTGTTGTCCCTTGAATAAACTTCGTACTTGTTCCACCTCCATCATCATAACTTGAGGTTCTGTGTTCTCACTCCTTAGTGTTATTTCCTTTTGCTGGTGTCTGAATTGAATGTATCCTTGTTTGAAATCGAATAGAATAGGTCCAAATTGACTCATCCAGTTAACACCTAGCACCATATCACTGCTCCCAACCTTTAAGGTTCCCATCTTATATTGGAACTCCCAGTTGTGTACCTTCCAAATCAGTGGGTGAATCAAAGTTTTACTCTCCAGTTTCTCACCATATGCCACCCTTACTGTCATGGTTTTAGATCTTTCTATAGGGTAGCTCAACTCCTTAGCTAGCCTCTCATCTATGAAACTATGAGTGCTTCAACTATCTATTAGAATAGATATCCTCATTCCTTTTAAAATTCCTGGGATTCTGATGGTTTTGTGTCTTGGATTCCCAGCAAAGGCGCTGATAGATATTTCCATGACCTCCTCCTCATCTGTTTTATCCTCATTTCCCTCTCTACCTTCACCTTCCTCCTCTTCATCCACCAATATGAAGTTCAAGGCTCTATTCTTATAAACATGTCCTGCAATGTATTTCTCATCAAACTTGTAACACAACCCCAAGCTTCTCTTCGTTTGAAAGTCAGTAGGGGTGATGGTTTTATAGCTATTTAGTGGTTTACTCGTTTTTTGCCATGACTCTTTGGGTTTGTTTTCTTCAGGTGGCTTTGGGGGGTAAAGGTTCCACTTGTTAGGGATGAAACTCTTAGGTTTTTGGTACTTGTTTATGGCTTGAATAGTTGACTTTTGTAGGCTAGCTACCTCAAATTCTTTGGCCAGGGTATTTGGTTTCATCATCTTCACCATAGATTTAATCTCCCTTCTCAATCCACTTGTAAATACACAATGTAATACGATTCAGGGACATAGGCAGAGCTAACATCACCTGTGATTTAAGCTCTTCAAATTTCTTTTGGTATTCATCAATGGATCCCAGTTGTTTGATCTTGCTGAAGATATCTACCACTTCTTCTCCAGTGGCTTCTGCAAACCTCCCGCATAGTTCCTCAGAAAATAAGTTCCAACTGGCTCTCGGATGATTGGCTATTAAATTATAAAACCATATATCAGCCTTCCCCTTCAGGTACATTTCTGCTACTCCCACTCTAAGCTCCTCTGGGATCTGATGTAATTGAAAGTACTTCATGGCTTTCCTTAGCTATTCCCTAGGGCCTTCTCCACTAAAATAAGGAAAATCAATTTTAGGTAGCCTAGCATTCCCCTTCAACTCTCCTCTGGAAATTACACTAGTCTCCATGCTACTGGCTCCTGGTGTGTAGGTTTCACTCCCAAACTTCAAATCACCCATAGATTCTTCCATTCCTTTGTTCTTCTGATTGATTCTCAAGTCAGTAGAAATTTGGGCCATAAATGCAACAATTTTCTCGTATTTTTTGTTCAAATCTAGCATAGCATCTTCTATTTTCTCTTGCCTACCTCCCATTGCTTGAAGGGCTTGATCTGTAGATTTAAGCTTACTTTCTAATCTGCCAGTAACAACCTTAAAACTGGTGCCCAAGTCTGCTACCTCGAGATCCAATTTCTTTAAATGTTCATCAATGGCTTTTGACCTTGTATCCATTTCTAACAATTACCTAGTAGTATATGTCCGCTCTGATACCAATTTGTCACGACTAGGACCTCAATTCCAGCCCCACACTTTAACTGCAACCTTTCTTCAACCAATTCCAGTTGGAGCCAGCTGAATCCAACAACAAATCGACAAAGAGAACAGAAATTGAGGGGTGACGAAAAAGAGAGAAGAGATGAAAGATAAAGTAAATTGTAAATTCAATCTACTAACAGCATTTCATAACCAATTTCACTTGAATGCACTGAGTATACACAGGTATATATACACCCAACAGAGAGAAACGTGTTTTCCCAAACAGAATTGAAGAAAAATGATTTCAATTATTACAATTTTAATTAAAACAAAACGACACAGTTTTGATTAATGCCAAACGACGTCGTTCCAATTTCAAATGTTAGGTAATTCAGTTTCTTCTTCTTCTTCTTCTTCTTCTTCTTCTTCTTCTTCTTCTGGTTTTGCTGAGTGCCTCATTCCTTTGCTTCTTCTACCTTTCTTTCCCCAGGTGGTTCCTCCATAACACGAATCATGGTGAATTGCAAAAAAGAGGATTGTTTGAGCATAAAGAGTTTCATCAGGCCGCGGAATTTGAACCATAGTATGACTGATGACGAGTTGTTTTGGAGGGCTTCATTGGTGCCCCAGAAGGATAGGGAGTTGATTTGATTTAATGTCTCTCTGTTGTAAAGGGGGTCGAGACGGAGGAGAGAACCTGCTTATTAAACAAATAATCATTTGGAATGGCCGAGGATGAGTTCTACTTTGCTCTAACATAACGCAATATGTCCTCTTCTTGATGTTGCTAGTGCTAATAAGAGCTTTTCAATCTACTGCACTAGTGCTACTATCTATCTATACTTGATACCCATGATTTGTGTCAAAATCCAGCACTCTCGATTACATATCAAGCATAATTTACAAACTATGCTTATAAGACATATCATACATGTCAAACAAGACTTCAATTAATAGCCAAAAAATAGAAAGGTACACCAAACATAATTTATGCCAAATTTAGAATCATTTACATAGACATGGAGTTTGACAACTACAACATAAGCCCTTTACTCGATTACATAGATGTAACAAATTCACATACACTTTTCCTTTCCTTTCCCGCTCTCCTCTATAGCTCCTTTTCCCTTGCGAAATGTTATATTGACGGGTATCTCAATGTCTTCTTGTTCTGTTATTTGAGCAAATTTATTTGACATACACGACAAATCTTCAATCGGATCTTTAGGCTTCGATTTACCTAGACAAACACATCTCGATTCTCCACTAGACCCACCTTCAAATTGCAAAGTTTTTTCTTCCGACGACTAATCATCATTCCACTTGAAATGTCCACAATATCTATGACTAGGGAAGTATCCAGCAATTACGATAGCATTCTTCATACAGCACGGTGTCATCCCAGTTATGAACAAGCTACTTTGTCGAAATTTTCAATCTTACCATCTTTGTGCGGAAGTGGATTCAAATTTTATTTAGCACAAACCAAATCACAATGGGGAAGATGAATTTTCGAAATGGATTCAGGTTTATGGTTTGGGGCATGTTTTTGGTTTTTGCTCAATTCTTATCGCGATTTTCTCATACAGACTTGAAGAGAAATGAAATGAATTTGGGGGTTAGGGTTAGGGATTTGGAAACGAAAACTAAAATGAAATGGATTTGGAAATGATAAGGCGGAGATTGGATATGTTTGGAAATGATAAGGCATGTTTGGCTGACGTGGAAGGTCCACTTAAGCATTTAATGGTTCATGTAGATTTTCCGTTATCCACGTGTAAAAATGCATTGACGGAATTCAATCGGTGAGTAACTGAGTGCAATGGTGCAAAGTTCAATGGCTGATGGGACAATTGATGAAGTTCAGTGAGTAAACCATGATATGATACAAAGTTCAGTGGCCAATGAAACATTGAACTCTATTGGACACTAACATAACTCGGATATTGTGGAGTATGAGTCCTACTGGTCATATGGCAAGTTCTGTTTTTTGTTTTTGGAATATTTGACTCGCAACGGAATGACCACCACACTCCTCAACTATCTATTCAACATGCTAAATCACGTACTAATTTCTGTACATTTTCAAATTTTTATCAATGAGTGATATGAACTAGACACATGAATTCTTATGTTGACCTTGAAGGCCTACAATTGCAGATGAATGCAGAACACTGGTTATTGCCCTGGATATATGAAACCACTTGTGCTGTCCTGGGTTTTGGCTATAATTCTCTTGTGGGGTTGGTCACTGACTAGACACTAAGTGGATGGACTAAGTGATAAATTAGTGGGCAGGGCCCAGTGGCTTGGGAACTTAAAACGAAAGGCAGGCACTTTGCAAGTTGCTCAGGCAGTTGGTTACTTTATTGTCTATAAATGGTAGTCTTTTGTATAACAATGAATGTGCATTTACTTCATCACTTTTGAGAGAAGGCTGAAATAACTCTTTCCTTTTCTTTACTAGATCGAAGATGAGAATCAAGCTATTGGAAATAACACTTGGAGGCTATCAAGTGGATTCTCAGACACCTAAAGGGGTCTAAAGAGAATGGACTGGGATGTGGTGCCGTCACAGCGCAAAAGGGTCAGCTGGAAGGGTATGCGGATGCATATTCTGCTGGAGATTTTGGTAGGAGCAGGTCTATTATTGTTATGTCTTCACTTGTGATGGGAATACTTTAGAACTGGAAATCAACTCTACGAGCAATTGTGGCCTTATCAATCGCCAAAGTATGTAGTAGCCATTGAAGCTATAAAGGAAGCCATGAGTTGAAAACCCGAGAGAATTTGCTGGAAAAGGAACAAGTTGTGGTATTTTGCCCCCGTTTGGCTCCCATTCTCATCTCATTCTCATTCTCATTTTCATTTTTTTCTCTTTATTCATTTCAACCCCACATTCTCCCAATAAAATAATATTAAACACAAATCTAAAACTTTTCATAACTTTTCACCACACATTCTTTTATCAATCACTATTCCAAAAATTCTATTCTCCAAAAAATAGGTGTCAAAAACTCAGAGCGCACTTCATCCCACATATCTGATCAAGAAACTATTCATTTAATATTCCAGTACCATTTTTAGTCCAATAGCACAGAGCCAACGCAACGTAGGAAGCCAAACAAAACCTTCAGAATGATCGTCGAGTTTTTTGCAATGGCAACATAATAAGCTTTTGAGACATGATTTAAGTTTTGAATCAATAGTTGTTGATATGAATAATGGAATAAAAAAGATCTAGTAGTGAAATAATACTACAGATAAGATCCAAGCATACTTAAGCATTAACTGGAACTACAAAATATTTTGTGATTTCATTATTGAACTTTCACTTCAAATAATCATCTATTTTCGTTCCCATTAGATGGAAAAATCACTGAGTCAGAAGAAACGAACCTTTTCGTCTTATTCTGCATAAGTGGTGCTAGAAAGCAATTCTATTTTGATCTTCTTGAGTCTTACTAGAACAACTTTCATATTCAGCCTCTCCTCGGGCAAATCAGCTGTGCATTCTAGTGCTAGTTCCATGATTGATCTGAAACAGTTTTCTTTAGCTCGAGTATTTTCTTCTACTCCTCTCACTAGATCCAAATCCATTATCTGCATTATTGTATCGGAAAATGCTTCAAACACCCATCTCCTGATGCTTAACTCTCCGAAAAATATATCATCTGTTGGCTTCTTTTTGGTAAATGTTTCCATCAGCATAATTCCATAGCTATAAACATCCGCCATAGTCGATATTAATCCGGTTGATCCATATTCTATAAAATTGGTTTACGAGAATAAGTGAGCAAGTGAAATGTTCAATGAAAATTAAGTAAAGGCTAAATAGAACACAACATAGATTTACCCAAGATTGAGAAAGTGCAAAGTTGTATCATGTGTTTGTCCTGATTTTATTGATCATTCATAGAACAAAAGAAATAAATGTAAAGCAAGAATGATAGCATGACAATTTATGTGAAATTATGGGTATAACATTTTACTCTAAATATAAGTAGTTGGCAAAACCTGTTACCTGGTGCCATATATCCAATGGTGCCCAAAGTCTTGGTTTGTGAAACCCTCTGATCTTCCGTAAAGAGCTTGGAAATACCAAAGTCTCCTACATGGGCAACCATATCTTCATCGAGAAGTACGTTGCTTGGCTTCAAATCACAGTGGACAATTTGGGACGGACACCCATGATGTAGATATTCCAAAGCAGATGCCACATCTATCATTATTTCCAATCTTTGAGCCATATATAGGCAATAGTCACAAGAGTACAACCAATAGTTAAGGTCTCCTTTAGGCATGTATTCCAAAACCAAGGCTTTAAGGTCAAGGTTAGAGCAACTACTAATTACCTTGACAAGATTCCTGTGGCGAATGTTGCACAATATTTGGCACTCGGAATCAAAGCTCTTGTTTGCACTTTCTATATCTAAATTGAAAACCTTAATAGCAGAAATCATTCCATTGGAAAATGTTCCCTTGAATACTGAACCAATACTGCCTCTGCCAATCAGATTCTCTTCATCAAAGTTATTGGTAGAATGAAGTACCTCATTATAGGTAATCCTCTTCAAGGTAATGGGGGAAATAGACTGATCTGGAAGAGCTGTATTTCTATTATGGCGTTTTACCAGCCAAACCATTATAATTACTAGACTTGCTGCCAATGCACTAGATGGTAAAATGTACTTCAGAACTCTAGTTTTGCTTGATGATTTTGATGTATTACCTTTGCATGGCATGACCTTGAATTGGGATGCTCCACATAATTCTTTATTGCTTTTGAAAGAATCCATGGTTAAATTCTTAAAAGGCCCTCCATTTGATCCATTTGGAATTTCACCACTAAGTTCATTGAACGACACATTAAAATACACAAGATTTTTAAGTGTCTCCAATGACTTTGGGATTTCACCAGATAGATTGTTTTGGGATATATCCAAGTACTTCAATGCAATCAAATTAGCAAATGAGTCTGGTATATGACCGTATAACTTATTGTTCGATAATGTTAGAGTTTCCAAACTGTCTAGTAACCCAAAAGTACTCGGAATTTCACCTGACAATTGATTTCCTGATAAACGCAAGTCTAGCATGCTGTTTATACTTCCAATTTCTGGAGGCACAGAACCAATGAACATATTATTTGACAACTCAACAATTCTGAGGTACCTGTTAGTCCATAACTCTGATTGTATAGTTGAAGTCAGTTTGTTGTAACCTAAATAAATTTCTCGTAATAAAGTAAGCTTTCCAAAGCAACTCGGCAGCTGTTCAGAGAGCTTATTTTCTCTCAAATTTAGATGGTACAGATTTTCCATATTGCAAAAGCTGACAGGTATTGGCCCCATTAGTTCATTTCTTCCAATTGAGAGGCTTTGTACTCTTGTTAGTTGCCCCAATGCATCAGGAACCGTTCCTGTTAAGTCATTGCCTATCAATTCCAACAAGATCAAGTTACTGAAATTACCAATTTCATTTGGAATCAGGCCTTTGAGACCGCAATTATTGGCAACGAACAGTTCAAGAGATGCCGACAAATTACCTAAGCCAAAAGATTTTGGAAGTATTCCAGTAAAAGAGTTGTTTGAAATAATTATCCTCGTCAAATGCCTGCAGTTACTCAAAGAAGCAAGAAAACCCAGTTCCAGCATTGACGGATCATTTGTCAACAGATTATCTTGAAAGTTTAGAAATTGGAGATCTTGTAAATTCCCAAGACCCATGGGCACCAGTCCACTCAACGAGTTGTCACCGAGATCCAGAAAGATCAATTTAGAATTATTTAAAATAGAGCTTGGAATTTCTCCACTTAATCGATTATTATTAAGAAAGAGAATTTGAAGATTGGGAAGTCCAATGGTTAGTGATGATGGAAGATTGCCGGAGAGATCATTGTACGATATCCCAAGGGTTTCTAACTTGGAGAGGTTGAAGATGGAATGAAGTATTTCGCCATCGAGCCTGTTAAAGGAAAATTGCAAATCTTTTAAAGTGGATAGATCTCCCACTTCTGGAGGAATATGTCCATGAAGTTTGTTTTCACCAATACTCATCTGCTCTATATTTGACATATTACCAATTGAATTTGGGATGGTACCTGCGATGTGGTGTTCGTTAATACATTCAAATGATGAAAATTTAAGCATAATTAGAATTATCGAGGCCACAGGCCGAATTTTTGAATAGGTCAAACTAATAATATTAATAAAAGAACTCTTAGTGAGCGGTAAATACGTACCTGTCAAATTATTGTAATTCAAATCTATATATTGAAGTGCTGATAAGTTTCCAATTCCTTTAGGAATGCTTCCTGTCACGCCATTTTATAACATTAAATTTAAAAATTATTCAAATAAAAAGAATGAGATACTAAGAGGGTTGACATGTACCTGTGAAGCCATTATAACTCATATCTAACCACCGAAGTGATGATAAGATTCCAATTTCTTCTGGAATACTTCCTATGAATCCATTGTTGGAGATATTAAGTAGCTTTAGTGCACGACAATTCAATAGACTTAAAGACACCTCTCCATGAAACTTGTTTTCAGACAGTGCTAGTCTTTCAAGATTTGAAGGTCGTTTGCATGGCTCTTCGGGAAAGTTTCCAGAAATTTTGTTTTGCCGGATCGAAATTGTCAATAAAGAAGAGATGTTGAAGATACTTGAAGGTAAATCTCCTACAAAACATGCCCTTGTAAATACACAATTTCAAGTCAATGAAACTTTGTTAAACTTGTAATATACACTTCTCCATATTTGTGGATGAAACCAAAATTTGCAGGAAAAAAGTGTCAAATATTCTGGCTTGCTTAGATCTACATCCACCAATGGTTAAGCATATTTTTTTATGTAATTATGTAAATGGACAAACTGGATTGAGGGATGTATTCAAAACTTAAACATACCTATCAAATTATTCGATCCAAGTTGAAGAATTTGAAGTTGCGACAAGTTCCCAAGCTCCATTGGAATGCTTCCACTGAATTTATTCCTCGTCAGAGAAAGTAGTTTAAGATTTGCACATGTTCCCAAGCTTGGAGGAATATTGCCACTTATTTGATTCGATGAAATGCCTAGCCTTCTCAACTTTGGAAGATTATTGCAAATATCCACGGGAAGATTCCCAGAGAGATCATTGTTTTCAAAACTAATTTCGACCAAAGAAGTGATGTTGAATATTGTCTTTGGGATCTCTCCGGTGAGATTATTCCCAACTAGATTTATTTTTTCAAGATTTTGAAGAAATCCAAAACTTTTTGGAATTGAACCATTCAGCTCGTTGTATTGCATATCTATTTCCTTCAGTAGGCTCAAATTACTCATTTCGTTGGGGATAAATCCATGGAAGGTGTTATTTGCAATAACAAAGGATCTCAAAAAAGAGAGATCGCCAACTTCTTTAGCAATAGTACCTCCGAGATTCATATTTGCAAGATTCAAGATTGTAACCCGTTGGTGCCTGCGCTCACACGTAATACCAATCCAATTGCAAACAGATGCTCTATGTGACCAGTTGTTGGCCAAGATATTATTTGAATCAAAAATTTGAGACTTGATTGCTAGAAGAGCAAACTCGTCAGTAGACGTATTGAGAGATGCAACCACATGTATATAATGAAAGTAAACCATCGCCAATAATACAATGATCATATTCTTTCTCATGGCTGCTTTGATCTATATACAGCCCTGGGAGGGAGCACGATCCTTCACATATAAATTTATAAAATGGATGTTTCCAAAAGGTCAATTATAATGTCTTGACTTAGCAAACGCATTAAACATTTGGGTATTTACTTTATGTAGTGGGGCTTGGAGTTGTGGAAATTGTTGTTTTACTTTGTTTTGTCCGTCTATTTTGACTTCCAAGCGTCCCTACGTTTTCTTCTTTCTTCATCTAATCAAAACTTTGCTTCAATAATGCATTGCTTTACAACTTACCTGTAAGTTACTAATCCATTCAAGAAAAAAAAAAAGTATTGGATAAATACAATTTTTGACTTGAACATTGATGTATGCTCAACCTATCATTTCTGGATAGGGTTGAGCCCACTAACCGTGTGTTGCTTTGCAACTTACCTGTTGGGGGTGGTTTAGAGTTAATAATTATGCTACTTGGACAGGGAGGGGTTGACAGGGTTGAATGTGAGTTTAGATTGGATAAAAAAAAAAAAAAAAAA
>CAIGRT010181281.1:0-22024 GCA_903798405.1 Fraxinus platypoda
TTCTTCGATCTCACCAACTTACATCACAACATCAAAATCACACATCTAATTATTTATCAATTACATAAACATTACATCATTAATTATTTAATTAACCAAAAAAATTACATCTTTATTAATAACAAATTAATTCTTAAATAAAACTATTAAATATAAACTAGGCAAACGTGCATTGCACGTTGCTTTTGCACGTTGCTTGCACTTAGTATTTTAAATATATGTGTAAAATTATTTTATAAGAAAACGTGTAATTAAGAAAGAATAAAAAAATAATAAATTTTGAGAACAATGAAGCTAAAGGCGTGTGTTGAAGTCGAGTGGGAAAAAGTGGGCCCTTTTTTTGGCTTTTCAACTTTGTCTTGGCGCCAAGGCTATAATTTGGAGCCGGCGGCATGCTTTCATTTAATCGGTGCTCAGATTTCGAATTGCATTTTGCAAAGATGATCAAATCACACACATCATTCAATCTCCATAGTCACACTCCTTCCAATTCTTCTCGCCACTGGTCGCACACGTGGATTCGCTTATCTTCATTGCGACTCGCTCAGCCGAATCCAATTCATCGCCGGCGAATCCAAAAAACCTTTTGTACGAACGTTCCGTTAAATTCACTGACAAAAAATGATAATAACGACATTGATTTATCGATCAAAGAAATTAAAGTGCCATCTGGTTTGTATTTTCGTAACCCTACCTTTTTATAGCTAAACATGTATATTTCTGTATGATATCAATTTTCAATTATTATTCAGGCTATCTGTCTGTTAAAACTATGGCATGGATCAGTGTGGCTACTCTTACGAGCAAAATTCTGGTAATGCTCGGTTATTTTGATATGTTTTTTAGTGTTCTATGTAGTGCTATTGTTTCTATTGCCTCAGTAGAAATTATGTTGACTAATGTAGGGATTAATTAGGGAGGTCACAATGGCTTCAGTTTTTGGTGTTGGTCCAGTTGCCACGGCGTTCAAGTACAGTAATAAATTCGTCATTTCTAGCTTGACTGTACATATAAGATTTGTGATATAACCGTTAAATACAATTTAGAAGAACTTTATTTATTTATTTTTTGACTTATGTTGGATAAAACCTTGCAGGTATGCTTGGGTTTTGCCTGGTTTCTCTTCATCGCTTCTTGGCGGTTTGTTATCTCAAACATCTTGTATTTAAGAATAAGATGTTGTTAACTGATAATATGCTGAATTTCTTAATTGTCTACAATATCTGCTTGCTTGTGCATTTCTGATACTTTAATGTTGATTTCGTCCCATTTATTTTGGATTCAGAATTGCTATGAACAATACATTGTTGTCTAGTTTCATATCTTTTGATGTCGCGACTCGCGAGGACAAATTTGATTTGAAATCTAACTTTGTCTATGAAAATATTAAGCCTCAAAGACCTGATGCATGAAGTTCAACAACGTATTATTTTCTATATACATAGCATTTGATTTCTGTTAATTTTTTTTGAATGATTTTCTACTGTACAGGTGTTAATGGTCCCATCCATATTCTTATGGCAACTACTTTAAGGTAACGCATCCTTCCTTATATCTTGTCACATTACCTAGCTTATAAACTTGTTTTCAGATGTGGCAATGGTTCTTGTATACTGCTACATAAAGCTCAGTCACAGTATATATACACTTGCATAACAGGGTCACTATAAGTGGGCTTCCTTTTTGTCCAGTGACTTTGAGGAATTGAGTTACATAAATCTTGAAAAGTTAGCTTTCCGTCGTTGCGTAGACACAATGGTAGGGATCCAAAATTAGTGGCCTAATGTTATCATTTTCTTTAAAGTTTTAAAGGCACAGTGTAATACTTTTCTACTTTAGTGGTGGTTATTATTGACATGTTATCAGTGATTTTGACATCTATGAATTTGATGATTGATCAGTAAACTCCCAAAACACCGCCGAGAAAAACTATTTCAACATACGGTCACCATTATGTTTTTGGTACGCGTTGTAATTTTTTGCTAGACACGTGAATATCTCTTGAAAGTCACAATGAAGTTGATGCTAACTGGTGATGCTTTGCAGGTAGGAGCTGTTGTGGGTACTCTTGTGTACATATTTTCTGAGTTCATAATTCATATGTATGCACCTGGGTAAGGAGGTTATTAAATTGTTTCTAGAAAAGGTTGATAAATATTTCACTCACATTTTATATGTTTCCGAAGTTGTGGCAAAGATACAGCCTATGAGGCGACGACTGTGAGTTTTTAGAAATTTGTCATCTTTTGTGAATCTCGTGTTTTTGGAACTTGGAATTAGCACGTTTAAATGTTATTGGAGTTGAAAAGTGAAATGCATATAGTTTAATGTTATTTTACTTAGTCCTTGGATAGAAGACGGGACAGATTCACAAACTTGGGACAAGTATTCGTCGTTATATTTAATGCATCTATCAGGCTGACTGCTTTTCAAATGCTATCATTCATTCACAGTTTGTGGATCTTGGCAGAAGGCAGAATTATAAGAGAAATAGCTATTGAGCAGGTAATTATGCTCATCCAAGTATTACAAAACACAATACTATTATCTCTTGATATCGTGAAAAAAATCTAGATGTCTTTATGTCGTTGTGGGACGTCACACATTAATCATCACTTTCCTGAAGTAAATTCTTCATTTTTTGATTCCAAAGCCACCCATGTAATAATAATCACAGTTCTGTATTTTCTGCATATCTAAGTTTAAGTTGTTATCACTTTATGTCTTTCACATAAGCAAAAATTGAAAATTATGAAAAACACAAGACTTTGCATTCCCTACCTATTAAAGAATTGTGGCTACGTAGTTTTATGTTAAAGGGCTTTCAATATTCTTGCATTCAACTTGAGGCCTTTTTCAATTTCATTTCCATTGAACCCAGCGTAGTGTTGCCTGGTGAGTGTCTCCTCCCAAGAGAACAATTCGTTTATGATTGATCAACAGCAAATCATTTCTGGTCACCTGTGACAATCTTAACAACTCATAAACTAGTCATCCGTGTCCAGGAACATTTATTTAACGTGCTTATCCCGCTCTCTTTTTCTTAATCGTTTATTTTCTATTGTTCCCCGTCCAGTTGAAAATAATGACTCCATGTATAGTCCTTGCGGGTCCTGTTGGGCTTGGGTTTGGATACATGAGGCAAGTAATATCCACTGTTGTTTTTCCATGATTTTATGAAGCATGTAGTTGTTATGTGGGTATTTAACCTCTTCCTTGCACTCCCTATCTTTCAGTGCAGAAGGAAATAATGTTCTTCCTTCTATTAGCCCTGCTTTGTCCAGCTCTCTCCTGATTGTCAGTGTAAGTTGAATCTCAGAAAATTTTATAACCCAGTTTAACTAAATAGCACTCAAACTCTCTCTTTTCCTCCACCCACCCACCCACACACCCACATCCCACTTGTATGTGCTTGAGAATACTGATGTGCATTTAATAAAAACCACTGCAGTGTCTCATCTATACTTTTACCAGACAATCAAGGGCTTCCTATTCTGGTCAGTAAGTAAACCCTATTCTCGAGCTCCTTCAATATTACATTCTAATGGTGTTTATTTATTTTTTTAATGCTTTGTTTAGGTGGAAGTCTGCTATCATTAGGAGTTTCACTTGGGTTATTTCTGCAGTGGATCATCCAGGTCTACCTCCCTCCACATAACTCCTCCCCCTCTCCAGATGGAAAAATGTATTCATGCTTATGACATGATGCATGAAGCTTCCATGTTGCACCCTTTAAAGCTCTTGAATTCTTCTGATTTATTATATTATGAACATGGCATGCTTGAGTATCAGACCATGGTGCTTAGGGGAAGATGGTGCAGTGGTATTCCATATTCCTTAATTACTGCCTGGACAAGTGGAGATGTTCGTGAGGTAAATGCTTAAGATCCTTTAATCAGAAGCCGATTGCTGCTTTTCCCCCATCTTATTTTGATATTTGGTTGCAGTTCTTCACATTGCTGATACCAGCGACCATTAGTTCTGGCTTGGCACAAATTGCATCTTTTACGGACCTTTGTTTTGCATCTTTCATTCCTGGTGCTGCGGCTAGTCTCTCCTGTAAGTGATTGGTCCAAGTGCTAGTTTGAACTTAATATTGGATATCTGATAAGATCTAGCCCCTTTTTGGGCTCCATTTTAATTTTAATGCATTTTTCTCTTTTTTCTTTTCAACCGTACATTTTTCAATAAAAATAATATTACACGTAAACCCGAAATTTTCCTTACTTTTTAACCACATATTTTCCAAAAAATTACTTTTCCAAAGCACATTTTTCCCAAAATCTCATTAAAATGGAAGCTTGGCACAAATTGCATCTTTTACGGACCTTTGTTTTGCATCTTTCATTCCTGGTGCTGCGGCTAGTCTCTCCTGTAAGTGATTGGTCCAAGTGCTAGTTTGAACTTAATATTGGATATCTGATAAGATCGAGCCCCTTTTTGGGCTCCATTTTAATTTTAATGCATTTTTCTCTTTTTTCTTTTCAACCGTACATTTTTCAATAAAAATAATATTACACGTAAACCCGAAATTGTCCTTACTTTTTAACCACATATTTTCCAAAAAATTACTTTTCCAAAGCACATTTTTCCCAAAATCTCATTAAAATGGATCCCAAACAAGGGCCTAGGTTGATGCATTGATATGAAATTGGTCTGCATTGATTTGTGAACCTCTAAACTGGTCACTTTAAGCAGTTACTCCATTATAGTCAGGCTTTGACTTGCTGGAAAGATGTTCCTGTCTAAGCACGAATCAAGGAAGCAGATATAAGACATACTATAAGTCAGAGAGAGACTGTTTTCTTTTCTTTTCTTTATTAGTAGTATTATTATAATTATTTTTGGAGAGGTAGAGGTGGGGTGTTCAAATGAATTTAGCACTTATGTCATATTGAAACTCCAGTTAAAATTTCCTACAAAAGACTTACTCTGGTCAAAATCAGCTTTAGTGATCATTAACAACCAGAAAATCACTTACTGCAGTTATATTAAGTGCTTCTGTGGATGTCTTGACAGATCATCTTAGAAACAAAGGCATCAATCACTTAAGCCCTCAAAAATCTTTCATCAACCCGATCTAGTTGCCAGTGAGAAACAGATACACAGATCAATTCATAGGATTGATACATCATAATAGACTGCATGCTTTGTTTCTTGCTTAATTGCCTGCTACATTCATAAGATTGTTCTCTCTCTTAAGCTGACTTACATATTTTCTAATACATCTTTTATGTGATTTTCAGATGCATATCTTATGGTCATGGCTCCAGTGGGCGTGCTTTCGAGCATAGTTGTGCTGCCTCTTTTACCTTCTATCTCGAAACTGGCGAAGGTACTCCTAAAATATTCACCTTCCTTTTCATTGATTTGGCAATGTTTTCTATAGCAATTCCTTTCGCTTCTTTAGGTTAATGATTCTCTTTTTTAAAATTTTTGGCAGACTGCATCCTGGGAGAGCTTAATGGAAAATTTAATGAAATCTTTGCTACTTTGCATGGTTGGTTACATGTAATATGGGCTTACATTGATGGAAATTCTGATTGTAGAATTCACATAGAAAATCATCATTCTCAACTCTATTTCTATATCTGTCAAACGTGAACTTATCCAAAACTAACAAATTTTCCGTGAGAAATTCAGCTTACCAGTTTTTCCATGTTTTATATTTATTTTCTGAATTTCCCACCAATATATCTCACTTCAGTTTTCTGAAGTTTCTTTTACTTGATAAAATCTTCAAATGTGGATAACTGCCAGACTGATTGGAGGGCATTTTGCACTTCTAAGTTGTGTTTATGGATTTATTTTCCACGAGGTTGATTTTTGCCACCAGAAAATTTTCTCCATAACAATTTGGAATGGTGTCACTGCACTTTCTACTGAAGTTTTTTATTCACAAGAATGTTAAACTAAGCATTGAGAAGAATTTAATGTTGATTACTATTAACTAATTTGTGACCTAATGAAGAAAGAAAGATTTCTTTAACCATAGAATGGTAACATCATATGGCCGTGTTTCTAACACCTTTCTTACATGTTTGCTTATGATGCAGGTAGTTCTCTTGCCCATTTTGTCAATCATGTGGATCCTGGCAGAGCCAATCATCCATTTTTTGTTTGAACGCTATGCATTTGATTCTTCAGCTAGGGCTCTAGTATCTTCCCTCTTCGTTGCTTGTGAGTGTCCATATGATTCTTTATTTCAGAACTTCTTGAAAATCCACTAATTCCTTAAATTTTCTTACTTCATCACTTGTATATTTAGTGCTAATATAGACTGAATTTCTCTTTTTCTTTACTCTTCTTGTTAGATACCTGAATTTTTTCTAGCGGCCTATACATCTTAATACCGATAAATCTCTAATGGCTATCTGACGTAGTATGCAATTGAATTAGAACGAGACTTGTAGGAGAAGGGGAAAGAAAGGGGAAGAGAGGGAGATATAAAGGGGAAATGAATGAGAAGACTGAATTATTAGAGGGAAGAAAATATCAATTTATTCGATAATGAAGTCTAACTATTACAATGCATGAACTCCTTTTATATAGGGTTCAAGCTAATTTAATATAAGAAACAACTAATAAAGTCCTAGAAATTCTTTATATGATATGTATCTAATAGATGCTCTATGCAATCATTTTAATCCTTTTTGTCTAACAGATTCCTTCAGTGCACCATTCTTCATCATCAGAGACCTGTTAGTCGCAGTGTTTTATGCCCTTGGTGATGGGAAGGGACCTTTCCTGGTCAGTGTAGGTTCTATTGCTTTGAATGCCATTTTGAACTGGCTGTCAGTCTCCAGATATCACCTAGGTGCACGGGGACTGGTATGTTACCTCGTTTATGAGCAGAAGGACAAGTGTCATAACGAGACAGTTTCTAACTGCATTATTTTCATTTATTCAGGCGCTCTCAACGTCATTTTCAGCTGCAATATCAGTCGTTGTTATGTTCCATCTCCTCCAGAAGAAGCTGCCCGGTAAATATAACTTTTAGCTACACGCTTCTAGATATGTGTTTTAACTCCGGAACAAAATGTTGCAGGAATGTCAAATTATGCTGCGTTGATCCGTACCATTATGCTACTACATTTTTGCTGCATCACATCAAGCTTCAGTACATCAATTGGTTATAAAATGATTTGCAATATGTTAAATTCAACCATTCAAATAAGGTATCTTTCTTTTTTATCAAAGCTCCAATGCTGACATTTTTCAGCTGATCAATTTCATTACAATTTTTTTCTTAGGTTCTGTATGTCCAAAGAGCTCCTTGCCATATCGTTAGCAAGTGTTGTCGGAATTATTGGCTTCTTTCTTCCTGTTGTGCTGCTATATTTTTCCGGGTATGAATTTGTAAAGGATTTGTATAGGATACTGATGAACCAAAAATCATTAAGACAGACCAGTGGCTGAAATCTCGAGTAAGTCGACCTAAATTTATACTAGATGAAAGCTTGGATGCCCAGATGCTCCATTTGAAGGTTGAGGGCCTAAATATTCTTATGGCTGGGGATGCAAGATGTCATGTACCCGACAGATGGGCCTGTTGGCTTCATACTGAACGTGTGGGCAATTAGGATTTCATTTTGACACAATCACCTATAATCCACTTCTTCAAAGGCCCAGCCCACAGTTTCCTTCACTGTACGTTAAGAGCTTGTTTGAAAATGATTAAAATCTAATTAAAATTGAAAATATAGTCGTTATTGGGTTCCACTCATCTAATAAAAGTCAACAATAACGGCTAGTTTTTCAATTTTAATTCGATTTTAATCCCTCCCAAACAAGCTCTAAGTAAAAGTTAAATGTTGGGATTTCTTTTGAAATCATACTTTTCATAACATGATAAAGTTCATCCTGTTGTCTCCAATTTGTAAGTTATTATGAAAATTTTTACGTGCCCGTTTTCCAAATTTTCATGAAAATGTTAGTACTCGTAAATGGAAAGAAAATTTGGTTTGGCCTCAGTAACGAAGTTATTGTAATTGGTGTTTGCATTGAAATCTAACATAGTTAATAATGAGTTTTCTTTATAACCACAAGTTTTTCATTTATGTACGAGTCATATTCTGGTTTGACCGTATTTTTTGGATAAAAAATGCTAGTACACTTCTATCTGTTTGTGAAACCAAGTTTCATGGCTGACATTGAAAAAGATAATTTACAAAAGTAAACCTAAAGAATTCAATCTGGATTCGTATCTACAGGTAAATTTGATAAATTCACATTAGGAATAATATATGAAAGAGGTAAAATAATATAATTTATACTAAAATTGAATAGAAATGACCAAGTAAATTTGGAGATGATAAAGCTCTATATTGCTCAATAAAGAGTTAATATGAAGATTATAATAATTATACATTGAGAAGGTAGAGATTTGTGAAAAAGATGAATTGAAGTTAGGGTTTATATATACATATAAAAAATTGAAAAATTAAGGGCCTTAAGGGAAGAAAAAAAAAAGGGACTATAAGCCATGAGCCGGCTTGTGAAAAAGAAATTGGGTTCGACTTGTTTCATGACTTGTCTCAAAATGATCATGAGCAACTTGCACTTGGTTCTGTTTGTTACCCCTAATAAATTTTTAATAATATATGTTCTTCACGTAATATTTTTACTTTGATCGAAAATCAATCAATTTTTGCTACAGTCAGCATCTGACATTTCACCTCAAATGACAAATTACGGGAAATAAAAACTCCAACATTTTAGAACAAAGAAAGTAGTGCGTAATAATAACAAAGGTTCTTCAGCTTGTAGAATTCACATTTACATAAAAAGAAGCAATGCAGAAATCAAGAAACATTGGATAAATTCTTCAAAACGATGAACATTCAATGAGGTAACAGGATGCAAATTTAACATCCCTTATCATAATGCTCATACCGAGGTATATGCCTAATGTAAGAAATGGTACAACTCCCTAAGAAACAACAAAATTGCCTTTCTATTCACCCCCACAAACTCCCTATATAAACCAGCTACTGCTCAACTATCTACACAGGTCTCCAACCAATTCTCATCTAAATATCCAGCTCTGTGCTTATATACACGCACTAAATTAAGAATGCCGACAACTGTGGAGGATGTCACTGCAAAGGCTGAGATGTTGGAGATGGAACCCAAGAGTGGGGTTGATTTGAAGCCAACAGTAGTCGACCATAAGGACAATGAGGCCGAACCCAAGGTTGAACTCAATGGGGATGGTTCTGTGGAAAAGGAAGGAGAAGAGAACAAGAAAAACGAGGCTGAGGTGGATGAAGTACCAGTGCCTGATGAAGTTGAAACCAAAACTGGGATTTCTTTTCCAGGTAAGTTGGATAATGGGAAGCTGCTGAAAGCTGTTGGTTTGAGAAAGAAGAGCATGCTTGGCATGGGCATCAAAATTTACGCCTTTGGTAATCTACTACTCTCCACCTACCTACTCAGTATGCACTCATTGTTTTACCTATCTTGAATCACATATATTATTTTGTGCCTAGGATACTAGAACATGCGTGATTTATCCGAGGCCAACGACTTAAGGTTGTTTGCTCGAAAATAAATTTTCTCCCTATAATACTAACCATCTTGTCAGGATAGAACGAGCAGGAAGAAGCATCTCAATCACTAATTGACTGAAAGGTAATGTATGCTGATATGTGTAATTGTCGAATTGCAGGGATATATGCAGACAATGAGAAACTGAGAGAACTTGTAACAACAGAAGTTGGGAAAGCACCGTCGAAACCAACAAAGGAAATGTATCAAATGGTGGTTGACAGTGATGTGGGAATGATGGTACAATTGGTTATTGTTTACTCTGGCCTCACCATGAACATGGTAAGGAAAAACTTTGACGAAGGCCTTGGAGCAGCCATCAAAAAGCTCACTGGTGGGAAAAATGAAGAACTCGCCAAAAAGTAATTCCATTCTTTTCACATAATCCCCCCACCCCCACCCCCCAACAAAACCACCCATCCACTCCCCTCTCTCTCTCTACACACACACACACACACACACACACAGAGTCTTACCAACTCTATCTGTTTGCTAAAGGATAATGGGCGAAGCATCAGATGAGATAAAGCTCACACCGGGTTCTACTATTGAGATATCTAGGCTTCCAGGATACACTCTCCAAACAAAAGGTAAAGAGCAAATTTTCATCTGCTGATTAAAAAGTATGAACCTTCAAGCATCTCACTCTATCTTATGGAAAATGCAGTTATGGGTGAGATTGCGAGCACAGTCGAAAGTGAACTACTCTGCAGGGCTTACATTTACATGTATTTGGGGGAAGATCCTTTTGACAAAGAAGCCAAGGAAAAATTTGGGACATCCCTTCTCTCTCTTTTCTAAGGACTTGGTCCTATCTAGGTTCTGTTAGGAATAAGACACAAGTCTACTCTGTAGCACCTGATAATTGATGAATAAGAAAGTAATAACAAGAAAGATGTTCTGGAAAATCCTACTCGTTCAAGGTTTCAGCACTTTGAAAGTAGCTCTGAAAATATGTACCAAGCTACCAATATCTGCTCATTCCTATATATATGAACGAACATATAATATAATATATGCATATGCATGAATTCCATCTACTTCGAATTTTAACAGTCAAATCAACTTCAAGAACAGCCACCAAAGAGTATTATCATATCAAATATTAGAGACAGGATGAACATTTCTTTTTCAAGTTAAATACGGAAATAATATGGCATATCCTCATAATCGCTAAATGAAAAAATTAGGAAGCTCATTGTGCATTTTCCTACTATGATTTGCATATAAAGCAAAATGAAAAATATCATACATAACTCACAATGCTAAACTCAGTATGATCAGCTGAAGCCATGAAGGACTTTATGAGGATCCAATTGTCCACTGCAGTAACTCGAGGACACAGTTGACAGCTCTTGACGGCCTTTCCACTCTTCAGAGGGTTTCAAGATGATTGCAGTTTCAATAGCAGCAGAATCTACACATAACATAGTTTTGTAGTCCTCATCGCCTAAATCTGGAAGAGCCTTTGCTTTTTTGTCCCAAGGGTTCCATACAACTGCACATCATTGTCAAACACATTGCACTCGTAGTACACTCATACAAGCAACTAACTAAAACTTTAAACCTCAATAATAATATGAAAATTAGACATAGACCTGCATCTGGCATTCCTTCTTTACGCAGTACATAGGTTCTCTTCTTCTCATGGTCTATTATGGCTATCTTTGTTGGTGTGCTCAAATACACCCTGTCAATCTATAAAGAAACAGAAAACAAGCTTACAAATGTTTGGAATAGTCTAAGTTCCAAAAGACCAATATATACAGAATCGTCTAAGTGTAAGGTATAACAAAGGACAGTACTGAATCAGGATAGTGCATCTACCCCAATGTGGCCCTGACATGCACGGCGAAGAAATACTAGAAAAATGCAAGGTAGTACCTGGCCGTCAAAGGTAATTGCATCTGCCTGCTCTGTAAATCTTCCTTTATGCAACAAATTATCTAGGTAGTCAAGTGTCTCCAATCCCTCCACACGCACTTCACTGAAAATCAAACGGCATCATGGAACCTATCTGAAAAGGATAATAAAGTATCTAACAGACATTGAAAAAAGAACAAAAAAGTAAAGGAATTTCTCATCAATATAAAACTAATAACATAAGAATGCTATGCTTTGGCAATGAAATAACTCAACAAAAAGTTAAAGTGGATTAGCAATAACATAATTTAACCTAATATGGAAGAATAACTTGTAAAATAATGACGCAAACCTGATATCAGATACAGATAGATAAGTACACAAAACAAATGTGAATGAAAAGGCCTTGCTATCAGTATTTCGCACTCGAGGAATCAAGGTGAGCTTGTTGGCACTCAGAGAAACTCGTAACCGCAACTCAAATCTTCAAAAAACACCAGAAGAAGCTTGAAGCTTAGATAAGAATTTCCCATACTGTTATTAAGTATCATATCTTTCGCATCCTTACCTGTGTGGCCAAATCTTCAAATCCTCGTCTGTGGATTTCAGAATAAGATCCACAGTAGACTGATTGTTAGCTGGGGGCAAAGGGGAATCATCAAATGACCATAGTCTATTCCTTGCAAATCCGTGTTGCTCCAGCGAATCAAAGTTCGAAAACTACAATATGAAAGTAACGATAAGAATGCATAGCTCCAGTCCATAAGGTGTAGAAGTCTATTTCCAGTTAAAGTTGGTAGTTAACCTGGGGAAAGCAAATGGGGATACCACCCCTGATGGACTTAGGTGGTTTCGATAAAGCCTGCAGGATAGAGAGAGATGTATATTTATCATTAATTATAAAATTTCTTGATAAATAGAATAGAAAGACACAAAACTTAGAAAGTATTTTTGTACTCAGCATAAACTGAAAACAGAAAAAGGCATGGCCTGCACTTAGGCAACCTAGACACATTTCTTCATAAACGGAATTCCATCTTGTAATCTGGGTTTAGAAGGAATATAAAAAACATTTATTGAAGACACTTCAAGGCAAAAAAGAAGTCACGCACTGTCTTCTTGTCAAGTAATAAAGTAGTTTATTCTTTCACATAAAGTAAAAAACAGTAATGAGAGTTGGAGTTTAAAGAGAAATGAATGGTAACATACTTTTCGATGCACTTTCCATGGATCCGAAAGAAAGGGAAAAAAAAAAAACACTGGAAAAGGTAAAATGTCAATGCTTTTAAAATACCAATCAGGGACATATTTATATTATTTACTGGTGTAATGACTGGGTAGTTCCATGAAAATTCAATTACATTCTCTATCCATTTTAGGTGTGAAAAGAACTTGCTTTGCCACCCTAAAGTTTCTACCAAAAAAATGCGTGGACATACATTCCCAGACAAAAATAGTAGTCATTCATCCAAATGTCAGATTTCAGTTTTGAATATCTACTCCGAAAGACTTTATTTAGAATTGCCTAAAACATAATTATTAGATCTCAAACACACCAACAAAATAAGTTCACCTTGCTGCTCCTGAAAAGCAGCTCTTCACTTCGTTCATTCTTCCAAGAGACAACTTGTGCACCATACAGAAGCACCTAAAGCAACAAGTGAACATGCAGAGTCAAATATTCATCCAAAATTTTGTACTAAAATCAAAATAATAGCAGTTCGTGGACTGAGTATGCTGATTCAAGCACCAAAGTAATTATTTAGAATTGGATATCATAATTTTTTTTTGATAAATTTGGATTCAAATGGAACTT
The DNA here is from genome assembly GCA_903798405.1 of Fraxinus platypoda. Taxonomy (NCBI): domain Eukaryota; kingdom Viridiplantae; phylum Streptophyta; class Magnoliopsida; order Lamiales; family Oleaceae; genus Fraxinus; species Fraxinus platypoda. Next base: position 13,229 of record CAIGRT010181281.1, read on the forward strand.
TAGTTTTTCTTATATATTTCAACTTCCAGTTCCTTTAAATAGTGACTTATATTTCCAATCCAAAGCAAAAAAAAAAAACGTACACATGTGAAAAGAACAGTGAGAGAAATTGCAGTTTTATGAATCAGAACAAAATAAACAAACTACACACAACATGAAATACAAAACCAACTTATTCCAGTCTTGTGCAATACTAACCAAATCATAAGGCTAAAATAGAGAACAGGAAAATAAAATAAAATCGACAAACCTCAGCTGTTGAACCAGTAGGCTCAATCAATATAATTCGAGGCGATCCATCACCATCCCGAATCATGTTCACCGGCATCCTAATTTTCCTCAATTTCTCTCTCAAAATCCTCCCAATTGGGTATACTTTTCCTTTCCTCCACTCCAGCTATATACAAAAACACACAAAACCGAAAATCAATATATAACGGAGAGACGTAGGGAAAAATTCCAAACGGTAAACCATATCTCATATTATAATAATACTGTAAACATAACACAGCTAAATAATTGAGCACAAAAATAAAAATAAAAAAACGGAAGAGATGAAAGTAATCATACGTTTTCGTGCACAAAAATCTATAATCAAATAATTTAAAAAAGAATCGGTTTCGAGTTTGAAGAACAGGCAACCAACTTCGAGCTTACGACAGACAACTCCATTATTATACATACATATCATAATACAAATTACATCATAATCTATAATCAATAGAATAAGGAAATTCATACAGAAAATTTAGATAACTTCCGATGAATTTATACGAGTGTTAAACATACAAGTGATTTTTGTAGTCGGATTCTTTGTGGATTATAGTCTATTTAAGCTAGCAATTGGACTCACTTACTTGGGATTTTGGCGGCTTCTAGCCAGCCAGAAAAAAATATAGTACATGGTCCAACAAACGCCGACCTTTTTTCTACTTTTGGTTGTTGGCGTCACCCAATATTCTACCCTCACTGGGTCCCACCAGCCGAAACATATCCAAATATAAATCCTGTTTCATTTTGATAAATATAATATTTTTAGTAAATTTTAATTTTAAATTTCATGTTTAGACTTTAGTTGGATTACAACAATTAATTTAATTACATATTTTATAGAATCCATAATTTTTCAATCACACGTTCATTAAATTTTATCAAAATCAACTTAAAAAAAATAAATATGTGGTTGATAAAAGTAATGGCAAACAGGGACTAAGACCCTGTTTGACACCCATTTTTTATCTCATTCTCACTCATTTTTCTACAGTACTCATTTCTAACCACACATTCTCCAAATAAAATAATATTACACATAAACCAAAAAATTCTTCTTACTTTTTAACCACACATTCTTTACATCAATCACTATTCAAAAACTCATTCTTCAAAAGAATGAGTATCAAACAGGGACTAAATATGTGGTTAATAAACGTAGTGAATCCCATTAAATTTGTAGTTAAAATGACCGAGTAAAAATGAGTTTTACAAAATGAGAGCCAAACAAGAACTAAGTGTACGTTTGTCAAAGTTTACAAGTGTTTGTAAATTGTGAAATCCACAAAATATGTGAGTGGATAGTAATTTAATAGTTATGAATCATACGAAATGTATGAGTAATATTACTTATGACCAATTAAAAAAATTTAAACTTTGTCAGTATAATTAACATGGTTTACAGTTCCCTAAATGATAAAATGGCATGTTTTTGTAAAATTTGCTTTGTCTAATAGAAAATGTATTGTAGACGAACATCATTTTCTTATGTATCGTGTGCATTTGGTACGTTGTATTAGACTCCTCATTTCATCATTTCATATAGTTTAGCTAACTTTTCCCCCAAAAAAATCACTTTTTTTGAAAAAATTCAATTCCATAGGATAAATTATTTAGAGAATCTTAAAAATCACATACATTTTTAATTAAATTAATGCCATGGCCCTCAGATGATGGCATCTTATGCAGCTGATCACTTTTGTATAGAACAATACTTCTAAACCGACTAACTACTTTTCAAATGATAAGATTAATTGACTAAAATTGTCACTTAATAAAGAAAAAATCCAAAATGCCAAGAATGTCCATAAGCACATTCTCAAGGATACATGTAGTAAGGCTCGTCCGCTTTACTTAAAACAAACATTTAAATTTTCATTCAATTTATGCCCAAAGATTTTGCAACAATCTAAGGGTCCGTTTGATTTCAAAAATGAAATTTGGGTGGGAAGAAAATGAATTTCAGGGAATTAAATTAATTAGAACTTGTTTTATTTAAAATTGTCAATTAATTGTGTTTGATTGGTATAATTTTCCACCTGAAAAATATTGAAATTTTGGATCTTTTGGTGTTCGTTTGGCTTTGTTTTCCTTGAAAATTGTCCATTAAAAGGATAGAATTTGTTACAATTGGGAATAAAATTTGTTTCCATTGCAAAATAAAAATAAAAAAATTGCCTAGAAATATGATAATATACGTCATTTTCCTGTGTTCTAATTATAATGATACTGCATACAGTGAAAACACACGAGACGAAGAACTGTATTCCAATATGAAAATAGACAGAAAGCAATGCTGAACAAAGGGATAATGGTGAAAAAACTTTACCTGGCTGCATAGAATGCAAACATTATCCATAAGGTTCATCTTTGAGGCGTGCGCCTGACCACTGGAATTATTATAACAGTAACTGAGGTTAATTGAAAAATAAATATAGAACCATCATGAATTAAATATTGAAGACAATCTATAAGTTAATGTGACAGAACTCGTACGTGCAATAACTGTAACTTACTACATTTACCTGTTTAGCTTGAACTTGGTGTACATTCCAAGAAGATATAAATTTCAAATAAATATATCATAACAAAATAGAATAGTGTAAATGATAACAAGATTCATTTCATTTTGACCACTAATATAATAGCAATGGGCTTTAAGCAAATGGAAAATGAGAAACTGAAAAGTAGTAGTCATAAAATTATGAAATAAGATAATAAACTGAACATGGGTGCAGGCCATAAGAAAAAAGAAAAATTCGTGGAATGCAGATTTTCAAGAACTGCCCTTCGAAAACTTGTAGATGTTATAGATACAAAGTCAGAGGAAAAAACACGATCTCTCTTTGCTTGAGCTCGTATACAGCGAATTTCTTAGTGACAAGCTGGAAACGAGGAAGACTGCACGCCGCTCCCAGAACAACTCTTCTCACCATCAATTCAAAAAACAATAAGACACAGCAATTAAAATCTGGTTATCACCAATTACCAGTTATTTTTCCTTCATGATCAACACCAACAACTGTTGCATTGCTTGTGTGCTTGTGACCTCCAACATGAGAGCAACCAGTAACAAGTACTTGGCCCTTCACACACTAGATTTCTATCTGCTCTTTAAAACTGTCCATCAGAACTGGGCGCCACACACACCATATCTACTGTCTCAGTTGTTATGAGTACAAACAAACACATAGGAACCAGTCAATTCATCCTGCACTCCAGAATTCCAAGGCTTGACGTTCACAAGCACATTCTCGACAAAGCTATCCACATATGAGTTTCACCAGTATAAAATTAAGTTGTCACATTAACTAGCACAATCTCAGCGAGAGTTTGAGAATAGCAGTCATATTAAAAGGAGAAATTTAGTAAACCCAAAAAAGTTGTAGAAAAATCAGATATCTCGAACATAATCAAGATTCCAGATATAGCAGATCACATGGAAACACTGGCAAAGTCAAACTCACACGGCATGACTCAACCACGTTAGTTGGCATGTTCTTTTAGAACCAAAATGAGCAGTTGGCCTCAGCAATTAATGTCACCAGTAATCCCCACAAGAACAGGATCCATCTCTAAAATGGTGGAAGCGGTTGATGTCTCTAATAATGATTTCCCGTGAAACAATTTTACAGATATACTTGAACGCTGTATGGCAGTCCAAACAGATTCGGAGGTTCTTCTTCACACGAATAGGAGCTCCTGGTGGGGTGGCAATCAGTGCAAAAGCTACTGCAAGTTTTTCACTGTGGTACGAGAGAAGAAGTTCCTTTTCTCTCTTTCCCACATCATGGAGGTCAATCTCTATCATAGGAACATATCCAGCTTTGGCCATTAAGTGGCCCAACTCCTCAAGTTTTGCATATATCTCTTCACGTCTAGAATGGCTTCTATCTCCAACTATAAAAGTGTATATTTTGTCTTTTACCTCTATCCAACTCATACCTGGTTCCTTCTTCACTTTACTGTTTTTCATCAGTCTTCTAACTTTTGCAACATTTTCCCATGATCCTGCTGTGGCATAAATATTTGCAAGAAGAACGTGAGTACCAGATTTTTCTGGTTCAAGATTGAAGAGAATATCAGCAGCACGTTGGCCCAGCTCTATATTTTTGTGAATCCTTGCGGCACCAAGAAGTGCCCCCCAAATGGAGGCATTAGCTTCAAATGGCATCTTATCTACGAGATTCATCGCGCCATCCAACTTTCCTGCTCGGCCAAGGACATCAATCATGCATGCATAATGCTCTGGTGTTGGCTCTATTCCAAATTCCTCTTTCATTGTCTCAAAATATTTTTGGGCTTCATCAACTAGACCAGCATGATTACATGCACAAATGACACTAACTAATGTTACATGATTGGGAGATACACCGTCCTTTAACATCTCATCAAATAACTGTAAGGCCTCTTTACCGTGCCCATGTTGTGCGAGGCCCCCAATCATTGCAGACCATGAGACAACACCTCTATTGGGGATCTCATAGAATGCACGACCAGCCTCCTCTATGCTACCGCATTTGGCATACATGTTGACAAGAGAATTTCCAGAAAAAACATCCGAAATAAATCCAAGTTTCAATACATGAACATGGATTTGTTTCCCCTGTTCGTATGCTGATAAAAGTGCACATGCATTAAGGAGAGAACTGCAAACAAATGAATCTGGCTTCAGATCCATCTCCAGGAGATTCAAATAAAGCTTCAAAGCTTCTTCACCTTGTCCATATTGAGCATAAGCTGTAATAATTGAAGTAAAAGATGGCAAATCTGGATTAGGGCATTCTTCAAAAACTCTCGAAGCATCGCCCACATGGGAGCATTTTCCATATGAATCTATAAGGCTGTTTAGAACGAAGATATCAGATTGATACCCTGACTTCACAATAAGGACGTGAATTTGTCTACAGGCATTGACATTTTGCAAGCCAGCAGTTGCATTGAGGACTGCTAGTAAAGTTGCCGGGTCAAATTCCATTCTTTGGTTGTACATTTCCGCAAATAGGTTTACAGCTTCTTCATCTTCCCCATTCTGCGAGTATCCAGAGATCATGGCATTCAGCGCAATCAAATCCTTTTCTGGCATCAAATTATAGAGAATCTCTGCATCCTGCATCAAACCACACTTGCAATACATGTCAATCAGACCAACACTCACATGTGAATCCATCACTGAATCCATCTTTATCAAAATGGAGTGTAACTGTACACCCATTCCATGGAGACCCAGTGCTGAACAAGCTTTAAGAGCACTTGATAAGGTGAACATATTCGGGCATAGTCCCGATCTTTTCATCTGATCCAACAATTCCAAAGCCCTGTCATAATATTCATGAAGTACACAACCAGATATAAGAGCATTCCATGAAACAATATCAGGTTCAGCAATATTTTCAAAAACTGCTATCGCATCTTCTAGAACCCATGCCTTTGAATACATATCAACTAGTGCATTTGATGAGAACGGATCACTCTCATATCCAAGTTTCACCAAATAGCCATGAATCTTCTTCCCCTGATTAATATCTCCTAATCCAGTTGCAGCATTCAATATAGTTGACAGGCTAAACTCGTCAGGCCTACTTCCACTACCAACCATTTCTTGAAACAACACCAAAGCTTCCCTAAAAGAATCACTCTGTGTATAACAAGTGAACACAGCATTCCAAGAAACCACATTCCTTTCCGGGATTTCATCGAACAGCCTCCTGGAATCCGCTAAGTAACCACATTTCGCATATAAAACTACTAAAGTATTTGCAACATAAACATCGGATTCAAACCCAGTGACCACCACAACCCCATGAACTTGTTTCCCAAGAACAAAGTCCTTAGTAATTGCACAAGCCTTGAGTATGCTAGGAAAGGTAAACTCGTTACACTTAATTCCCATTTTATGTATTTCGCAGAAAGCCAAAAGCGCTTCTTTACCATGGCCATTCTGCGCATATCCGGATATCAAAGACGACCACGAAACCAAGTCTGATTCGGGGTTTTCCTCGATCAGCTTCCGGGCGTATCGAAATAGTTTACATTTCGAGTACAAACTAACAAAATGATTCCTGTGCGTAGGGTCCTCGGACAACCCGATTTTGGTTAAGTGGGCGTGGAGTTGGAGACCAGGGTTAAGGGACCTGGCTTGGGAAAGCTGTGATAATAGCTTCGAGTAGGAAACACAGGTTGATAGAAACTTTCGGGTCAGAGTGGAGAGTTCTAATGGTAGGTAAAGTTTCAGATTTTTTTTTAGACAATTTTGGCGCCAAAGATTCATCGTAGTCCATTTACAAATTAAGGGAACATCATGTTCAATGTTATTTTCAGATTGTTTGGGGGAAATGGAGCAAGATATAAATTTACGTGATTGCGGAATTTTACCGACGAACTTGGGTTAACGGGTGTGTTGACGTGGGCACTTTAGGGACGGCGGTGGCTGGGGTGAAGCAGCCAGATGGACTGCTCACTGGAAACAGCAAGAAGCCCGCGGCGCCTATTGCGCAATTGCAGCTACAGCCTGGTACGCCGCCGTTGAACAAACAAGCGGAGTTGGTTTTTGACGGGTTCATGGTGACATTTACGATGGACCGAGAGTGAGCTGCGGGGAATGGGGCCAATTAATTATCCGGTTGGGCCAACTCCCATTAATCTGTAATGAAGGTGGAAAATTGGAAAAAACTGTATTCCCCAAGATAGTTAAACACACTCGCACTAATATCCGGATAATTGAGAAGGACCTTTCTACATTTACATCCACTTGTATACTTTGGTTTACACTTTGTCACATGACATTATTCAATTGGACTATTTAAATTTTACACAATTTTTCATTCAATTATCACGTGACAACAATACAAGTATCAACCAAAGTGTATAAATTCGGTGTACAAATATCACGATCCAATTGAAAAATACAGTGAATGGTTAGTTTTTTTAAAGAATAATTATATTTATCATTATGATGATAAAACATCGATGATGTGACGTTTATGTTGAATAATAGAATTGAATAGTTCATTTTTTATGAGAGAGGAGAAAAAAAAGAAAAAGAAATGTGATGGATAATGGGTTGACATATCACCGATATTTCATCATCATGATGATAAATAATATTACTCTTTCTTAAATTAGAGTGTGTTTGATTGACTTTATTTTTTTATGAAAAATATTATTTTTCACCTCAATTCCTACTTTTGAAGTGTTTGATTGACAATTTTTTTCATGAAACATATTTTCTATTATAAACTAGAGAAAAAAAAAAAGAGATAACAAAAGAGAGAAGCTAATAAAGTCATGTGTTTTATTAGGAATCAAAACCAAAACCCCATACTTATAGGAAATAATTAAAGGATACAACGGTTATAATAACTAGGGCTACATGGGTATAAAAGTCTTTTAAAAATACTATTATATTTACTACACTTCTCATTGAATGACTATTTACATAATAATTATCTCAATGAAATATTGTTTGGCAAAAATTCGATGGGGGGCAAAAACACCAACAAATAAAAAGTAGTACAAATAATTTTTAGTAATAAACCGTTGTCTTGTTAAAATTTTATCAAAAAAATTCAATATGACAAAACTTGACCGTAGGAAAAAAAAAAAAAAGTACAGTCGTTCCCATGATTTCAATTCTTATATCAATTCATCATTGTCTTGTACGTCAATGTCTTCAATGTTACATTTTTTTGTGAAATATGTTTCAAGTTGTCTTATATAGTTTTCAAATAACACAGTTTCCATATGAGTTATTTATCAACTTTTGATAACTATAATAACATAATGATTTGAAAAATAGCTCTTATTGATCTATTCTGTAATCTCATACATATTAGATCATTATTTTTTAGGGTAATCGTCTTTTATATGGACATTTATTACCCGAAAAATATGTCTCATTAAAACTTTATTAGGAAAAATTTTATGGGAAAAATCTTAATGAAGGAAAAATGATATATTATTTTTTTGAATACGCAACAAAAAATTGTCTCATTAAAAAACTTGCTAGGAAAACCTAATGGAACAAAATCTCGATCAAGGAAAAAATAGTACAACGTGTATTTACTTCCCCTTATGATAATATTATTTGAATTATATGCTTCAACATGCTAAGCCCTTGTTTGAGCCTCATTTTGAGAGAAAATGCATTTTGAATAGTGATTTTTGAATAATGCGTGGTTAAAAATTAATAAAATTTTCGATTTACGTGTAATATTATTTTATTAAAGAATGTGATTGAAAATGAGCTTTGAAAAAAAAAAATTTAAAAAAAAAAAAAACGGTGCTTAAACAACCCCTAAATCTTTCAAAGTAACATTAATAGTCATGCTAGATGAGTTGGTTAATCAAATTTATTATATGCATATCAAATTTCATGCATTGTCAGGCTAACAAGATGGAGACTTGGGATTGCATTCGCCATAAGGTAATTTATCTATTTATACAAGTCATTTTTGAAAATCATTATGCTATGAGTCGTATATTACATATTACGACGTTTTTTTTTTTTTTTTTTTTTTTTTTTTT
>CAIGRT010181285.1:0-12016 GCA_903798405.1 Fraxinus platypoda
CAATCCCCCACATGAAAGAAATAAGGTCATGTAAACTATTTTCTCATCCTTATATTCTTGAGTCATCTAATTTACGGCATCATAGATTAGGACATGTAAACTTTAGTTCTATATGCAAATTAATGAATTTAAGTTTACTACCAAGTATACATTTTAATACAAATGAAAAATACGAATTTTGTGTAGAGGCTAAGTTCGCTAAAGCGTCGTTTCATTCAGTTGAACGAAACACAACATCATTGAAACTTATTGACACAGATATATGTGATTTAAAGTTTCTCCAAACAAAATGTGGTAGAAAGTATTTCATTACGTTCATAGATGATTATACAAGACATTGTTATGTATACTTGTTGAACAACAAATATGAAGTTTTGGAAGTGTTTAAGCACTATAAAATTAAAGTTGAAAATCAACTTGGTAAATGAATAAAGACAATTCGTAGCGATCGAGGTGGAGAGTATGTCATACCGTTTTGAAGAATTTTGTTCAAAATCTGGAATTATTCATCAAACAACAACATCATACTCACCTCAATCTAACAATATTACTGAATGCAAAAATCGAACACTTAAGAAAATGATAAATGCGATGTTGATTAATTCAGGCTTACCTCAAAACTTGTAGAAGGAAGCTATACCTTCGACAAATCATATCCTTAATACGATACCACACAAAAGTAAGGTTGATTGCAATCGCTGCATTGCATAATTTTGAAATACATCAGATGAATGTTAAGACTGCATTTCTAAATGGTGAATTAGAAGGAAAAATACATATGGAACAACATGAAGGTTTGTTGTTTCAGGAAATGAGAAGAAGGTTTGAAACTTGTAAAATCGTTGTATGAATTAAAACAAGCACCGAAGCAATGACATGAAAAATTTGACAAAATTATGTTTTGATGTAAGTTTTGAATGTGACAAATGTGTTTACATCAAAACTACACTTAACGGATACGTGATCGTATGTCTATATGTTGACGATATCTTAATTATGGAAAATAATTCGAGCATTATTTTCTCCACTAAGAAAATGTTGGTAAAACATTTTGACATGAAAGATATGAGAATTGCAGACGTGATATTATGGATTAAAATCTCTGAGACACTAACGATTTGTCATTGTCTCAATCACATTATATTGAGATTATATATACTTAGAAGTTTAAGACATATAACGATAAACCAATTAAAACACCAGTAAACTTAAGTTTACACTTTGCCAAATAAATTGGTGATCCCGTATCTCAATTAGAATATAAGCATTATAGGCAGCTCGATGTACATTACCAACTGAACGTGTCCAGATACAGTATATGCAGTCAACAAGTTGAGTAGATTTACAAGTAATCTAAGTAATGACCATTGGAAGGCATTAACCCAAGTTTTTAAATACTTAAGACACACGGTTGGTTATGGATTACATTACTCAAGATATCCTACTATGTTAAAAGGATATTATAGTTCGATCTACGATGGAATATGAGTTTATTGCTTTAGATAAATTCAGATAAGAAGTATAATTGCTTCGTAATTATCTCGAGAATATTTTATGTTGGGAAAAATCTGTACCTACGATTAATATATACGGTGATAATCATTCGGCAATTACAAGGGAACAAAATAGTATATATAATGGTAAATCTCGACATATTCGTCAGAGACATAATACCATTAAACAGTTGATATCAAATGGTATAATCTCGATTAACTATGTTAAATCGAAGGAAAACATAGTGGATCATTTGACAAAACGACTTATAAGAGATCAAGTATACCATCTTTCAAGGGGAATGGACTTAAAGTCTATCGATGGAATCACTATAGCGGTAACCCAATCTTATAGATTGAAGATCTCAAGATCTTGGTTTAATGAAACAACTAAGTTATGAAAGATTAATGGTAAAACATTTACTCTCATTCCTACAAACATAAAGTGCTAGAATAATAAGTGTATAAAGATAAATATTTTTTATTTTTATAATTCCTATACTTTGGAAATAAACAAGAGATGTAGGAGACCACCGATATAAGTGTGAAGATGTGCCGCTTCTACGAGAATTTGAGGTTTAAATTCTCTTAAAGCACGTATGAAACCAAGAGTTGTTTTGGGCCAAAATGAACACAACCATGAGAACTAAAGCAGTTATATGAGTTATGGTGTGGTACCATTGTTTTGATTTACACACATGATTGAATGGTTCAAGACATCGAGTTCACCAATAGTTTAGTAAATTCGATTGTATTCAACTAAAAAATGTTTAAAGCCGCAAGCCACCTATCCTAATGCTATAACTCGTCGTATGTACTCATTTGTTAGAGCTGGCATATCATTTACATAGTGTATTGCATATTGTTGAATTTTAATTCTTGTGGGGGATTGTTGAAATTGGTTAAATATAAAATATTGGAAAAATGACTTTCGTGTCAATTTTAACTAAATATTCGGACTTCATCCGATAGTCAAATTATGAAAATAAATAAACTAATTTGTTTTAGTCGTCAAGTAGATCGTTGTAGTATATTTGAAATATCAAATCTAATTCTGAATGAATGAGAAATTGCGGTTCAAAATTAAAAAGAAAAGATATGAAAAATTGGCTAAAAATTATATAACTCCGCCGCTCGAGCAGTGAGGTTGTCGCTCGAGCGACAGTCGAGCAATAGGCTCTTTGTTTTTTACGCTCGAGCGACACACATGCGACATGCGAGCGACAACAAAAGTTGCGATCCTTGGTAAATGTTATTGGGTTTTGAGGGGCGTCTCTTTACTCACAACATCCCCTCCACTATAAAAAAGATTTTTGTAACGTCCATTACTTAATCCCAATTATATGTAATCAAAGCATAGCATAAAAATTCATATTTCCTTACTCAAATTTCTGCATAAAAATATATTTCTTTTTTCATTCGAAAGGAGTACAAAAGTCATATTTTTGGTTCGGTGCTCTTGTATTTTGAAGTTCTACAAACACAAGAAGTTAGTCGTTGTATTTTGGAAGTTGATTGCCATCATCCATAAGTACCGTTGCGGGGCAAAATCGACTTAAAGACAAAGAGTTCAACTCTTGCCCCGATTTTACATCCATCTCTCTTGATGTTACTCTGTCCTATTCATAGACGTTTTTCTTTGGTATTTTATCACTCATCTCTTTGGTGTTACAGTACTCATTTTAATAAGTCCCTGTTTGAACCATATTAAAATTCTCATTTTCATTTTTCTACTCATTTTTAACAACACTTTTTTCAATAAAATAATATTTTTTCTCACATCAATAATTTTTCTTTTTTTTTTTCAACAGCATTCTCCATCAATCTACTATTTCAAAATATATTATTCTAAAATAACGTGGCTCAAACACAATCTTTGGTGTTACATTACTCATTTTATTAAGATTCACAAGTTCAATTTTGATTTTGAAGTTATCACACAAATCCATTTTTTATCGTCAACAACTACGACCTCAAAGCTTGTGGCATAGTGTAGAACTCTCAAAAGGGATCTCTGGGTTCCATTTTAACAAAGAAGAAGCTCCTCTTTTCTTCGCTTTTCTTCACTTACCTTTATCGAGGAATGGGTTGTAAGAGAACTATAGCAGTGAGTTTGGATCCAGAGAGGAAAAGGAGTGGTGGGTTGAGAACTAAACAGGCAGGACGTGGGTCTTGCAGGGGAAGTTAGGCTATTTGAGGGTAAAGAAAAGGAAAGGAAGGAAAATGATTTCCCACTCGGAGGAATAATTATTTTTCCTCTTTCCTCTCTGTTCTGAGTTGAAACTTTTTTAATCATCTTTATATTTCTATATATACAAGAATATACGAATATTCGCATGTACGTGCTGTTCATTACTATCGCATACTGGTTTCCACAGTTACTGGTACATTTAGTAATTTTGCAATGGGGTATTTGTTAAAAGAAGCTTTGAAGAATCTCTGTGGAGCCAACCAGTGGTCTTACGCTGTTTTCTGGAAGATCGGTTGCCAAAACCCCGAGTGAGTTCAATTAAAAATCAAAAACCTCAATTGTACTATTCTCTTGAAAATTAAAAGAAAATAATCCAGCCCTTTTGTCTAGAAGATTTTGTGTAGTGTAGTGTATGTGGGGTGGGTGTTCGTTGATGAGGAAAATGGAGAGCGGAAAAAGGAAAAAAGATAGTCTTGTTTTTGTGATTGCTCTTTTGGGGTTGCTTTTTGTCAATTTGCATGTAAAGCTTCTCGTTTTTGTTCTTGGAACTTTGTGCGGACCACTGTTAATGGAGAGAGATGAAGCAACCGAATCGTTGCCATATTTTCTATTTGACTAAATTAGAGGATAATTTTTTATAATCTCTATATTATCCGGTTACTTATATCTTGCTTTGGGTTGAAGCTTCGTTAAAGATTTATTAGACATCACTTTCTTGTTTCTGCATTGTGATATAGTGACTTTCATTTTCAAGTTTTGGAGTTTTGTGTTTGGTCCATTTGCTTTGTCTTGAAAAATCTTAGAGGATGGAAAAAGACAGTAGATTTGTTTTAGGCTTGCGAAGCCCTTTCTACTGTTATGATTTTCCTCTCTATTAATTCATTCACTTTTTAAGTTTTGGAGTTTTGTGTTTGGTCCATTTGCTTTGTCTTGAAAAATCCTGGAGGATGGAAAAAGACAGTAGATTTGTTTTAGGCTTCCCTTTCTACTGTTATGATTTTCCTCTCTATTAATTCGTTCACTTTTGATGCTGCTAATGCCTTGTTTGAACCTGTGTGTTCTTACCTTCTTGTCTTCAACAATTTTCTGTCTCTTCGATTTTCTTTTCTTGAACTATTTGACCATGAGCCAATAGAATGCAATACAAGTGGATCTTTTGGATTATAACATTCTGCAAGATCTAGCATTTTTGTTGATTGTAACTGAATTTTTCATTGGCAGACTTTTAATCTGGGAGGAATGTTTTTCTGAACCTGTATCACATGCCCATCTTCTGGGCATTTCCAGGATTGAGGAGCCGGGAATTGGTTTTGATGGCTATAATGCTTGTGGGTTTTCAGCTGAGTTTCAAGCAGGGGATAGTTTGCATTTGCTTATAAATAAGATGATGACTGACAATCATGTTAGTGTTGTAGGAGAAGGGTATAATAATTTAAGCTCAAATAGTTTAGACCATGTTTGGCGTGCACTGTTGGACATGAGTAGACTGTACAATGGACGGGATTTCTCTTCCCTTGCTTTCTAGTAATGTCTAGTCATGTCCAATCCTCACGTCCAAAAATGTCATAAGTGGTTTGCTTGTTCTATTTTATACTAGAGAAGTATTTGCCTTGAATGCACCTGTAATTACATTTTTGAATTTGTATGTCAGATTAGTTGGAAGGGCTGCAATTACGGGAAACCATCAGTGGATTCTCCCTGAGGATTGTACTAGAGAAGCCCATCCACCAGAGGTATAATACAAGATCCTTTTGTTAGTGCTTTAAGGATATGATTCTTAGTAGTGAAAGTGCATTTTTTTATTATTGCTAAGCTGTGCACATCTTCATAAGTGCTTCTGTTGAGGACATAATTTAAATAAATAAAATTGTTTCCATTATATCAACTTGAGGTTTTAGATAATATGGTTCAACATGGTGTCGGAGCTTTGCTACTAGATTCTAAGTCATACCAACACCAATTCATGAAAGTTACGCATGTGTTAGGCTTTTGATTGCAAAATTGAATCTGACCTACATGTGACTCGACACGTTGAAGACATAATTCAAATATTTGTTGTTTCGCTAATAACTCAAGCTTTTTTATAAGGTGGATCAATGACTTCCTGCCACAAGATTTAAATGCATAAGAGCATCTCCAATGGTGGTGTAAAATAAAGATTTAAATCTCCAAGGTGGTCGGAAACTTCTTCAATGGAGAGATGCAAATTGCATTTTTACATCTGTTTTTTTTATCCACAAGGGGCAAAAAGTGGATTTGGATCTTCTTATTGGAGCAGAATTTGGATTTAGATCTACCGGGATGTAAATGAGGATGCAAAAGTAGTTTTGAAAATACCAATTTACACTCAATTTCACACCACCATTGGAGTTGCTCTAATGTTAGACGCGGCAACTCTAGTTTGTTGAAGGCGCAAGCTCATTTCAGTTAGATTAGACTGCTTCTAAAGTTACACAGAATTGTTTTAATAGGGAAAATTCTAAAACATACGACTATATTGCTTAAACTTTCATCATTTGTTGTTCTTCTAGGTTCTACGAGAGCTGTGCCAACAATTTTCAGCTGGCATGCAGGTATAAAGCTTCACATCTTTATCTGGGGTGTTTGCTGTCTTGTATTTTGTTGTTCATCAATCTTTTTGTTTTCTATCAGACAGTTGCTGTTATTCCTGTGCTTCCTCATGGTGTTGTTCAGCTCGGTTCATTCTTTGCCGTAAGTGTTTCCTTTCCATAATTTTTGGAGTCTAAAATAATTATAAATACTTGTACATGCGTCATGTTTGTGATGAGAATCATGATGGTCAAGGTAGTTTTTGTTGGAAGTCCTTAATTTTATGTTTTTTTAATTATTTGCCAAATTTAGTGAGTAAATATTTGTAGTGAATTCGGGGAAAGACATTCTTTCATTTGTTTAGTGTTGTTTGCAAATCTTACTTCAATTCAATGGTTGGGAATCAGTGTCTTCGACCTGTGATTAGGAAAAGTCCATGTAATGATGTCAATTGAGTAGACCTCCTACAGACCACGAGCGCAATTTGCTGTTACTGGGCATCGAAAGTCTGCGTTAAGTCTTAATTCCTCCATACAAGAGCAATAATAAAAGAATGTAATCAGATTACAAACAAAGCTAATAATTTTAGTAAAAATCCACGGTTCACCCTCCTTGTGCCCATTTGCCTCTGTAGGTTTCACTATGATGGAGAAGATTACAGGGTTCGCGCCTTTCACGCTGAAAAGTGAAAACTGGCCCCCTAAAAATTCTTATATATGGTAGAAATATAACAGCAACCTGATATAACCAAATATATCTCAGTAATTAAATTGTTCAGAGTTGAGGGTTACATGTACAATACGATTAGGCTCCATGAAGTGCAACAGTCTGCTATTTGGAAAGTTTTTGGGTGTTCCAGGATACATCCTAGGAGTCATTCTAGATTGTTTATAGTTCTTGCAATCTTGGTGCTGTAGCTGGTTCTCAATGAGTTATTCTAGATTTTGTTGCTATTCAGATGGCGGAGAATATAAGATTTGTAAATGATGTGAAGACTTTAGTTCTTCAGCCTGGACATGAACCTGGTCTCTTGGTATCTGAAAATTATGCGGCAAAAGAATTTCCTTTGAAAATTGGGGTTCCTGCATTTCTTGGAAATTCTACCTCTGGGGACTTATCTGGCATATTGAATATGATCAACTCGACTCCATTCATTGCTGAAAATTGCAACTATTTGGAAAACTCTGCTCAGACTACTCAGTTTGTTGGCGAAACGTCTGGTTCTCTAGCAAGACAAATCCAGGATAATTCGCAGTCAAATGGTGCAGCATTTAATGCCTCTAGCTCAGGCCAAAGTCATATTAAGCTCTATGATGACCTCGAAGCGAAATTTGCTATGAGCATGAAGTCAAACTCTACTTTGACAAACAAATTAGTGGCAAAAGTTGAACTTCTCTCCTTGCATCCAGATATGTTGATGAACCAACAACCTTCTCTGCATTTCCCAAGATCCTGTCAACTATCATCTAGCAGTTCATCTACAATTGACAGTGGCAGCTTAAGGTGGCTGGAAAAAGGATTATTGTCAAATGCTGGTATTCAAGGCCATTTTGGTACCCCCAATGTGTCATCTGGCATGTTGACTTCTGTGCCGAGAACAAACATAGATATGATTTCTAGTTCTCATGAAGATCCTGGTGACCATTTGACGACCAATCACATGCTTGTGTATAACTCTGGTAGCGGACATTATTTTACGGATGACAGAAATGCAATGCATGAATTAAATGTCTGCAATGAAAGAATCGCAAACAAAATAATTCAAGCTCATGGTGTCCCCCTGTCCAAACATGATGAGCATAAGAATTCGGGTGAGCTTCCACCTGGTTTTGTTCTAGCCGACAGAAATCATGAATTTGAAGGTGAGAGTCAACCATTTAAAAATACTGAATATGAAGATGCATGCATCGAACCTCAAGAGAATAACTGTGCATCAACAGGATATTCTAAGAAGCCTGATGAAATGAGCAAAACAAATCGCAAGAGGCTTAAACCTGGAGAAAAGCCCAGGTCCAGGCCAAAGGATCGCCAGATGATCCAAGATCGTGTAAAGGAATTAAGGGAAATTGTGCCAAACGGGGCAAAGGTGATGTCTCTTGTCTTAGACTCAAACTATTTCCTTGTCTCTATAGGCTGATAATTCTTATATCTTGTAGTAATGCTATTGATTTGGTTAACAGTGTAGCATTGATGCTCTTCTTGAACGTACTATCAAGCATATGCTTTTCTTGCAAAGTGTCACAAAGCATGCAGATAAGCTAAAACAAACGGGAGAGTCAAAGGTGAGAGATACCGACTTAGCCTATGTTTGGCTCATGTTTATAAACTGTTATAAACATTCAAGCCATTTTCTATCCACACATTTTCAAGGACCACAAGTACTATCTACTTATCCACCACTAATTTCTATCTATTTATAATTTAAATTGTTTATACTCATGTTTATAAACTGTTATAAACATTCAAGCCATTTTCTATCCACACATTTTCAAGGACCACAAGTACTATCTACTTATCCACCACTAATTTCTAGCTATTTATAATTTAAATTGTTTATAATCCCTTCCCAAACCAAGTGTTGGATAAGTAGAATTATGTTATGCATTGAGTGACTTGGACTTAAGAGATGATATGTTTTGTCTGAGATATAGGGCTTGCCTGACCTTATAAAAAAAATGTATAGTTATATTTATATTTTTGCCAAAAATGTTTAAACTTTTATAGAAGTCACTTTTCTTTTATTTTTTTTTTTTTTGTAGAAGTTACTTTTTGGGGGATTTTTAGTTTCAAAACTTATTTTTATAAAAGCCTTACTTTCTAAAAGTACGTTTACTTTTTTTTTAAGCTTAGCCAAACAAGCTTCATTATGATCTGCATTTAGTAGACAATAAAATGTGAATTTAATAGACAATAAAATGTTAATTTGGAAGTTTTAGAATGCAAAAGTTGGCAAGAAGAGTAATAGATGTCGTAGTGGACAACTCAATGTACATGGGAAAGTTGGGAGACAAATTTGAGATTGTTTTTCTTTTTTTCTTAAGCTTCAGATTAATAGCAAGGGTGGTGATTTGCTCTCAAAAGATAACCACGAAAGAGGAGCAACGTGGGCGTATGAAGTTGGTTCGCAGTCTATGGTATGCCCTATCATAGTAGAAGATCTAAATCAACCCCGTCAAATGCTTGTGGAGGTAATCACCGGCTTCTTTTACATCTCATGTCCCCATGATAATTGTTCCTGGCCATGTACACAATGCTATTGTAGTTGGACCGTGTAGAACCTAATCATACTATACTGTTTTCCTTTTCTTGCAGATGCTTTGTGAAGAGAGAGGTTTGTTTCTAGAAATTGCTGACATAATTAGGGGGCTGGGGTTAACCATTTTGAAGGGGGTTATGGAAACTGGCAACGACAAGATCTGGGCACACTTCGCTGTGGAGGTAATAGTTACGAAGAGTATTAACCAAATCATTGGGCTCGATCTCATATACGATTTCTCCAAAGATATATGTTGACTTCCATGAAAGTCCTATGATTGCCCCCAAAACATGATTTTATGCTGCTGCTACTTGTTAATGTTGAAGTTTTTCAGGGAAAACACTGGCTGTCAATGTTAGTGAATTTTTTGTTGATCATTAAACATTTTGTTTCAAGCATTGAACACTGCTCGCTGAGCTTAATTAAATGTAAGTTACAATGTGTCTTTTCTGTTAGTCAAATCAACGGACTTGGACAGATTGACTTAATCGCAATAAAGTTTAAGTTCAGTGACTAAAAAGAAAGCTAAGTATAGTGACTGACTCAAATTTTCCTAAAAGTTTTGTGACTATCAGTATATTTACCTGATTTCTGATGAGCTGGCTGCTTCAGCTTCTTCATTTATGCATCAACTTAATGATTATTGTATCTATTGCTGCAATCTCTATACCAACTTTAATGTTTGCATTTTTTGAGCAGGCTAACAGGGATGTGACAAGGATGGAAATTTTCGTCTCACTCGTTCACCTCTTAGAGAAAAATGCAAAAGGTGACGTTCAGCCAGCCAAAGGCATAGGTAAGAATATACCATGATGGTTCAGCAATTTCATGAAGCTACCTCTACTCCAATAACTGGTAGATCATGTAGTTGGTGACCAGTTCGACAATGAAATTTAGGGCCGGGATATGTTATGAGTGAGAATCTACTCACCATGACTGACATTTGTTTCCCGACCAGTCATGGCTATAGTGACAACTGACACTTCTCGTCTTTCAAAGGCAAGCTGAACCTAGGTTGGGTGATGCCTAGAAATAAGTTACATTCACATTCTAAAGGATTAGCAAATGTAACAAGTAATCAAATGCCATAGAATAATTCTCATAGCACATGGCAGTCGATTGCAGAAAGTAGTTTTTTTTTTTTCTTCTTCTGGGTCATGCTAGTTCTATTAATCGGAAGATGGCAGGGAGATGGTGAAGAAGAATGGTCTTAT
Source organism: Fraxinus platypoda (assembly GCA_903798405.1). Taxonomy (NCBI): domain Eukaryota; kingdom Viridiplantae; phylum Streptophyta; class Magnoliopsida; order Lamiales; family Oleaceae; genus Fraxinus; species Fraxinus platypoda. The sequence goes on from CAIGRT010181285.1 coordinate 10,705, forward strand.
GAGAGGTATGGCCTTCTATTGGCTATGGTTTCTCGGTTTGCTCATGTATGTATAGAGAAGTTGGGATATTGCCTATTTATGGATGTTATTTAGTTGCCCTTAAGCCTATGTGTGGGAGTGTTTTTTGAAAACCATTTTTTTTCCATTAATTTTTCTTCGCGCTTTGTTGAAAAATCGCATTTTTCCATTTTTTAACAACACATTTTTCATACAAATTACTTTTTTTAAAAAATATATATTTTTTACTAAATGTTAAAATAGATGGATGAGTAATGAAAAAGAATTTGAAGAGGATTTCATTTTATTTATTTATTTTTACTAAAGAGTTACTTTTTATAATTAAACTTTAATTGTAATTACACATTTTGTAGTATTCACGATTATTATTTATTTATTTATTAATCACTCATTTATTGAAAAGTAAACTTTTTAGTAAAAAAAAAAAAAAAAAACCTCAAAGAGAGGCTTTCTAAAGTTTAAGCAAGGCCAACAATGCATAATCACTCGTTGCATGTCTTGTCCGACGTATTAGAACCTTTTTTTAGATATCTTATTTTTGAAGAATATTGTAACTTTCACTCTTTTCATTCAATTACAATGTTTGTAATTTTTTTTAGATTAGAACTCACAAAGTATGTAATAGTCATATTATGTGGTCGATGCAATCACAAGTATATTTTTAGCCTGCAAATGCATAAAATTCTATGCGCGTCTAACTATTGTGGTTATAACCAGCTCATTTGACGTGACTATTAAAACTATTTATATAAATTCTTGAATGATTTAAAATAACTAAAGCATAAAGTTCAACTCGTATTATTATGAAGAGAATAAATATGCGTTGCACACTTTTTCCCTCTATCAGTATATTGTCTAATTGAATTTTATTGATAAGATTTTCAATGAGATAATTTTTGTAATGTATTTAAAGGAATAATGTACTCTTTTTCTTTTACTAATATTTTTTATACAGGGTTTTTCATAGAGTAGGGTTTTAACTTTAATGATATACTCTTTTTGTAATGAGATTGTTCATATCCTACAAGACATATATCCTCAACATAATTTTATAATTTCACTCTCATATGTTATTAAGGCCCCGTTTGATTGGTCGGATTTTCCAGAGAACTAGGAAAATATTTTTCACTTTCCACTTTTTTGACAGTTTGATAGGCGAAATTTTTCACGAAAAATATTTTCCACCTTACCCCCACACGTGTGTATTTTCCGGATTTTTGATGAAAATTTTTTCCCACCTTTTTTGTGGGAAAATTTTTTCCAGGCGGCTGGTGATTTTTTTTTTTTTTTTGAC
>CAIGRT010181289.1:0-11384 GCA_903798405.1 Fraxinus platypoda
TGCAAAGCTACGCCAGACAGCCCCTAAATTATAATTCTATTTATAATTTAAAAATCAAAGATACTTTAATTTAAACTACGCCACTCATTTTCTGCAACTTATAATTTCTCATTTTAAATCATTTTTTATTTTCCCGTAAACAAATTAATGATAATTGAATGAACAATCATGTTAGATGTATATCATCTTTTACATCTTCCTTTACATTGTGCCACAGGCCAAACATCATTGAACAATTTAAAAAAAAAAACAGTTTTCCCACCCACAATTTTCAAAAAACAAAGCCAATGTAAAAATTAATAACAATCAATGAATGTACATTTAGCATTATTGTTTAACGAAAGTACAAGAATTTAAATTCCTTTTTACTATGTTGAAATGTAACCCTCTCCAAGTAGTTCAAAGTTTGAAGAAGGATTTTCAATTTTCACCAAATGCAAGGATTTTGAAAGACATTTTATCTTTGCTGTTCGATGTCGAGTGAAGCTCCAACTGCTTCATTATTGCGAGAGAAATAAAGTGGTCCACAAATTAGCATCATTTTGGCTGCTTTGCACTCCTCACATGGTAAATACTGATGAACGAAAAGTTGACGTGTACTTTGAGGGGCTACGTCCACTAGGTAAAGATACCACTTGTTCTTTCCTAGCCGAACAAGTCTCTTGTAGAAAGGTACACATACACCTTAGATCACCTGGACTCAGCTAAATATAGACTAACATATTGTAATAATAAATAAAATAAGGTCGTTACAAGTTCTTTCGAACTAGATTATAGTAATATATACACGAGCAAGATCCAGAAAGGTACAAGATGCTTCAGCCAAGAAAGTCGACCAAACCATTACTTAACAAAGGACCAAAAAAGTCGAATGTTGGCTCCTATCTGAAACTTGAACCGCGAATCGTGTGCCTAGAAAACTATAAATATTTCTTTTTCGATTGGCTAAATTGGCAATATCCACCCGCCATTGCCGAGGAACCAGTAATAAACGAAGAAGCTCTGCCACTGAACACCTCTAAAAAGACAGTACTTCTGTCTAGTAAAACTACAATCCTCGTCTTTCAATGATTTTTTTGTTTTTTTAACATCTGATTCTCCATTAACTCATGGAGCCCTCAGCTAACAAGTCGTCCAGTTTCATCTCACCTGTCCTTGCATCTCTTCACTTCTCAATGGAAACCGAGAGAGTTCAAGAAGAAACTGACAATTACATCAAAGAACTTGAAGATTTTATGATACATCAAAACATGTTAATTCATTATTTATTTATTTTTCATTTGGGATGATTGGTTTAAAAACTTGTGTGCCCAGGTAACACACAATGTCCATTTTTAGTGAATTGGGTCTCAAGTAGTGCATTCCTGCAGACAACAAAGACGAGCAATCATCTTCTAGTCTAGGCATACATATATCGATAGATAACAAAATTATCAGTCAACTGAGAAAAGCTGCTGAATTTTTGGTAATCACAGTATTTTCTCGGCACTGTACAGTTCCACATCACAACAGCAAGACGAGAGCTAATATGAAAGAAATTGGGTACCCCAATAATGTATTAAGATCCATCTGTCATCTCTTTCTGCGCTTCGGCTCCACCTATCAATGAAATCAATACAAGGTCTTGTCAAGACATTATTAAAATATGTAAGCATTAAAAGACAATACACTAGTTTTACTTGGGAATATTCCCAAAATTATTTCACATATTCTCTTCAATATCTGAAAGCCCTCAAGACAGTAAAATCAATTATGTTAGTTAAAGAGGAGGTAAAAAATAATGACACTGTATTCAGTCAAAAAAAAAAAAAGACACTGTACATGGCAACTAAAAGCAAAGGTGATTTAAGAACCTAATATTTAGAAGATAAACCATCTTCAGAACTTAAAATTCAAGATTTGCATCTACTATTTGTTTTTGAAAATGATAAGCTAGCCCCTAACGTAAGTTGAGGAATGGAACAAAAGCATTAAGAATTTTCTCTCAGTTGCCTCAACATTCATACCCTTAGAAATGTTTGAACATGTATACTCAACTTGCATCACCATGGAAAAAGTCAGAAATCTTCCATCAGCTCCTGAATGGGAGTTCCATATAATACCATAAAGAATGGAGATCAATAAATTTCATTAACACAATTTCTGCACAAATGAGTACATAGTTAATACATGCCAATCTATGATAAGACAGTTTTGTTGTTTGCAGATCCACTAAGTCCAACAAGCGATTGTCCACAAAAGTGGGAGCACCAATTTCAACTCCCCTACAACCGAGGATCACCACTGCTTCTTGTTTTGACATTTTAGCACCCCAAATCATGCATGCAAGACAACTTTTTTAAACTTAATGATCAGTTTACTTGCATATTTCACATCATCAAGAAGTCCAACACATTTCATTCTATGATCATCTCTCGTCAATGCTGCCAAGCATTCAGCTTAATTACAAGAATATATCGATGAAAGTTGAATTTAAATGCCTTTAGAGGATGAAGAAAATGTACGAGGATAAGTCAACACGACTTTCTTTTGATATTGTGGAAATATGGTGATGGCCATTCTGTCTAAAGATTTTGCAGAATTTTATGCCAATTGGATTGTGGGGAAGCGTACTTTAATTCTATTTTGTTACACTTGCATCCAGGAGCCACTTTTGAAAATAAAGGACTTTCGATGTGTTAGCCTCATGATGAGCATGAAAAAGATAAAGAGAAAGCTCCAGCTAATATGTCAAGTACAGAGCTTAAAGATACCATTAATCATTATCAAAGTGCTATTTGTGGAACTCTACCCTTGTTGTTCGTACCCAGTCCAAAGCCTAGATAAGGAGGATGGTTGTGATAGGTAGGTTGACTGTTATGGGGATAAATAAAAATAAAAATTAGATAAGATTTTAAAAATAGAGTTTAATTTAAATTATATTTGTTTAAATTAGATTAGATTAGTTTTAATATTTTGATAAATTCTAGTTTATTATAAATACTATTGATTTTTAATTAAATGCTCAATGTTAAGGATTATTCATTGTAATAGGCACCCATGAATATATGAACAAATTGATTTATTTTGTCCTAATTTCTTATCTTCTTTGATGCCCTTTCTGTTCTTGTTCATTTTCTTGTTCGTTGTCAAACTACTACGCTCATGCGTCAGACAGCCAACATGAAACTTTGTCAAATCTTAGATCTTCATGTAGTTTTCATTGATTTAGAAAAAACCTGTAATAGGATGCCTAGAGAAGTATTGTCCTAACAAATATATTATCAAGGATGTGTGGTGGAGCACTGACAAGCAAAGATGTAGTGGCAGCAGTATGAACTTGCACCAAGATTCTGTCTTAATTTTTATCTTTTAGCCTTGGTCATGGACTAACTTACAGCACAAATTCAAGATGAAGTTCCTTCGTATTTGTTAATCATTAATGATATAGTTATAGTTGATAACACTAAAAGAGGTAAAAACATAAGTTAGAATTAATACTTACCCCCTAAGGGTGAGTTTGATTGCGAGCATGAAATTTGCATGGAAAAAAAATAAATTCTAGACAATTCAATTGCCTAGAACTTATTTGTATGAAAATTATTAATTAAATGTGTTTTGATTGATTTAATTTTCAACCTAGAAAATATTATGGCTATGTTTGGTACCAATTCTCATTTTCAACAGTAAATCAATTCTCATTTTCAACCACACATTCTTCAATAAAATAATATTTTCTATCACATCAATAATCTTATCTTCTTTTTCAACCACACATTTCCCATCATATCACTATTCAAAATCAATTCTTCCCCCAAAAAATCCCTACCAAACACACACTATACTTGTCTATTTTTTAGATGAGAGAGAGAGACACAGAATTACCTGAAAAATAAAAATCATTTCTCTCTAAAGAAAANAAATCCCTACCAAACACACACTATACTTGTCTATTTTTTAGATGAGAGAGAGAGACACAGAATTACCTGAAAAATAAAAATCATTTCTCTCTAAAGAAAATATTTTCCTTGTTTTCAAGGAAAATATGGTCACGTGACCAAAAATATGAAAATATTTTTCTGAAAAAAATTGTCAATCAAATAGCACAAAAATAGGAAATTGGGTAGAAAAAATTCATATTCCATGGAAAATATTGAGAATCAAACGCACCCTAAAGGTTTTGATGGAATAAAATTAAGACAAAATACATGCAATGCCACTTCAGTAACAGTAGGAATAAGGATAATAATAGGGTTATTGTCTCCAAAAGCGATTGTTGCAGGCATTTATTTACGATTATTAACAAGGGTGGAGCAATTGAAGAGGATGCGATGCAGAGGATCAGAGTAGATTGGATGAAATCGAGAATGCTACAGGAGTTTTGTGTGAAAAGATCTCTATGACGCTGAAAGGCATGATCTACAGAACAATTACCTGATTTATGATACAACTATTATGATGATAGAAGGAGAAAATGTCCATAAGATAACTTAAAAGGAAAAGATGATGCTTCAAGGGATGTGCTTATGCTAATGATAAGATAAGAAATGGGAATATACGGCACCAGTGGAGGTTATCACTGTCAAAATGGTTTCAATTGCTTCTCAATAGAGGGATTCCATTTCAATATGAAGAGGAAGAACAACCAAGTACACAGCTGATTCACAGGTAATTACAATCAATTTGTCTACGTAAATATGGTAAGAACTAATAGCTTGTATACTAATTAGGAATATACAGATTTGGCCAATAATAGTCGTATTTGTCTGACATCCCCCTCAAATTGATATTGGTCAATCAAGAAGCATCAATTTGTCAATTATGAATTGACGGCAGTGGCGAGATAAGACTTTGATTAAAACGTTAGTTGTCTAATGCTCTGTGGATATGTGAGGAAGTGTAATTACATGTTTATCAAGAGCTTGGCGAATAGAATGACAATCTACTTCAATGAGCTTGGTGTGCTCAGGAAATACTGGATTTGCAGCAATTTGAATAGCATTGGTATTCAGCATGAAGTGGAGTAGTAGGAGTAGGAGTAATTTGAGGGATACAAAGTTCACCTAACAAGCCCCGAAGCCATATGATCTCTGAACAAGCTGAAGACATAGCACGATATTCAAATTCGGCAGAGGACTTCGAGACTCGATCCTATTTCTTTTCCAATAAATAAGGGAATCACCAAAAAACATGCACCAACGAGCAACTGAGCGACGAGTATTCACACAACCAGCCCAATCAACATCACTATAACCCATTAATTGTAAGGAACTCCCAATAGAAAAAAACAACCCTCGATCGGGTAATTACAATCAATTTGTCTACCTAAATATGGTAAGAACTAATAACTTGTATACTAATTAGGAATATACAGATTTGGCCAATAATAGTCGTATCTGACCATCACCATTTGAGACATTTTATGTAGACCTAAAGATGCCCATGTTCATAAGGCTGTTGTAATCTTAGCAGAACATGTTTAAAGGGGGAGGAGTCGACCAAAACTAAAATGACTAGTCGTTGTTGTTAAGGATCTTCTACTGTATCTACCAATGAATTGCGGGAATGACAATAGGATTCATGTAGTTTACTCCAAATTTAATGAGAAAAAATCTTAATTTGTTGTAGAGTTTCTTATTGCAGGTAGGTAAATTCATGATGCAGCTCTAATTGTAGACAGTGTGACAACTGATGATAAGCATAAAGGGGTGAGTAGTAGAATCAAAGGAATTGACAGCAACACACAGGAGTGGTGGAGCATGTGGTTTAAGACATTGAAATTTTGAGACGGTATATGACCCAGAAAATTGGAAGATTTTGAATAAGGTCATGGAAGAAAAAGGGTATAGGAAAGATGGAGAATGCATCATCAGGCGTTTTGCATTAATAGGCCGTTTCAAGACTTGTTATCTTTCCGGTTATAATAATGGCAAGCCCAAGGATTTTTGAACTGGTGCCAGTTTGAAAATAAATATGGAGAAGAGAAATTTGAAGATATATCTGTTAACGATTAGAATCCATCCACTTTGTGTCAACAGCAAGGAGCATAGTGCAAGAGTATCCTATGACTCGTATAGATGTACCTTTAGTAAGTAATCCAAAAGTTGACTCCTGGAATCCATAGTCGAGAGGATCATATATACAGAGGCACTTTTCCAATCAAAGGGTTGAGTTACCTTCACTCAGTCTTGTCTATAGTATCCCCTTGTATTATTTTTCTTCATCCAAAATCCAGTGAGGCAAAGGGAATCGAATGTGTAGTGCAGGATTTTATTCGGAAGGGCATGGACAAGGACGGGAAGGATAACAGTAGATTGAGTTGGTTACTGAGGTTAAAGCTAAGCATGGCTTGGGTCCGAGTAACTTGGTGCCTGAGGACATCTCCTCGGTGGCAAACAAGTTGAAGCCTACATTTAGTTTTCCCAAAGTTGTTGGGATACTGGGATTGCCTCCAAAAATGTACTCGTGCAAGTTTATCTCCTAGTAACATCCTTTTTACTGTATATTGCTGCAACCTAAATAGACGGTGTTTCTATGGTACGGCTTTTGTTGAACTAATGATTCTACTAGCTTAAAGATAGCTCTAATAGACTTCTTATTAGTAAAGCTCCTGAAGTTACGGTTGATGCATAAGCTTTTAAATAACGCAATATGTAGCCATCCAAATGCGGTGACCGCCAAGTTTACAAAGAAAGAAAAACAGTTCCAACCATATAATAGAAAGTCGTTTTCACATCCAACGGCATGAGAACAGAAAAATGCACGTTTACCTTGGCCTCGACAGCTGGTGATACAGGGAATGAGTTCAAAGACCGTTTGGCATCATCTTCGGATGAACAGTCAGAACACAAGAAATGCTCCAATTTCTTTGCTTCTTCAATGGTCATACCCATGCAAGAAGGATGAAACCTGCAACAGAAACATACGCATTAAAACCCACTATCAATATCAATGTACACAGGCATATTAAATACAGTTCGGTAACAACGAACTGTAATAAGATAAGTATTTTGAGTTACCCCCAGAACCAAAAAGTAAAATAAGCAGTAGAATATAATTCCTAGAAGCAAATCCAACATAAGCAAAAGGATCGACATGGAGTATTTCACACCCGCCCACATACCCAACACATCATTCTCGAATCCTCAAAATTCTATAAAATATAAATTACCACTGAGCCAGAAATCTCAAACCAATTTTCTGGTCAGCACATGAAGTTCTTATCCAAGGCAACAACCAAAGGAGGACAGCAGAAAGTGCCAAATAGATTAAAAAAAAAAAAATACTTAAAATGTAGATTGAATGATTTATTAGGTTTTGAATGCAACTTGGCACTTCATTCCATATCATGTTAACTACATCCATCTATATCCCATCTCATTCCTTAGAAACTCTATCCTCGAACGTCACTTATTTTTCACCTTACAAGTTTCACTGTCTTGTTTCTGTGAACTCAAACCTCTTTGGTACTTTTCTATTTCTTAATATTACATCAATCGCTATCAATGGTATGTAGTTAGACTAGGAATTATCTTACAAACTCACAAAGTGACCTATCTACCTTCCTAACAAGGATGAAGTCACTTTGACTATACTTCTATCCATTCCTATAAGTCGATAAGAACTTTTTAAAGTACATATTCGCTGACACCAAATCAGAAGACATCCTAAAGTCCGATATACAATCATTCTGAAAATGGGGGCATATTTGATGGATTGACAATAAAATTGTGTTTCTCGAATAGTTCAGCAATGTGGAAAATTGTTCTCTTTGGTTCTCTAATCACATCAGGTTCACCTATCTACATATGATGTTTTTCTTTCTTCCTCTTCCCAAAGTTTCGTGTTTATTAACATTTATGCTTATAAAAGTAAACAAAATCAGTATGTTTTAAGGTACAGATTTTTCTCTCTCCATTCAATGATAACTACATGATTTAGTTCCCGAAAACTGATTTCATGCATCAGACGTGCACAAGGACAAGAAAAAGAAGAATTTCATAAACTAGATAAGTCTTATTCCAAACATCATGACACCAATTTACTAACTTTAACTCTTCCAATTCCAGATCCAGCAACATGAACACAATAAATGGGTACCATAACATACATCATTATAGAAGAATTTCACTTCAGCATCAACCCCTGCTTAGGTTTAAATGAGTGGGTAGAAGTACATCACAGCCCATTTTATTTAGAGAAAGGACCCATAATATGCGTATGAAACATATAAATTAAGTGTACATACCAGTCCTTGCACTCTTCACACTGCACCATGAGATCATCTGGATTATAAGGCATCTCACACTTGCAATACCTATAGAAACATAAAATCAGAAAGAGTATCATGACAAAAGATAGAAAAAATAATATAATTTTCCACACTTCAATATGAGTCACCCAAATTCTGCAAACTCACACAGCAACGCGGTCTGGAGTGAACCCTCCAGTAGCAGCCTTATACTCAAATCTACAAAAGTAATCCTCAGCCCCCACATTCTCGAGCTTGGTGTAGCTCTTGAAAGTGTGCACAATGCACTTGCCTTCAATAGTGTGAGCACTTTGCATATCATAGTGGTCTGACAAGAAGAGTTCCTTGGCACCATGGAACTGTCTTCGACCCCCAATAGACTCCTCGGGGCGGTAGTACCACCTCACTCGTACTTTAATATTGTTCCGGTGGTCAGCCTCAATCTTCTCAACTCTTGCCACATAAGGAGGCTTGTCCAAGTCCGATGGTCTCATCAATACACAATCTCCGGCTACACAAACACCCAATTTCTACATACTTCAAAAATCTAACTCCAGTGCAAAATGGAGAACTTTATTACACTAGTTGGACATGTCGTTGATATAGATTCTCCATGAAAGGATATATTTTGTTAGCCAATATATTAGTGTGTGGGCGAGCATATAAATATCAACGAAGTCAAAGGAAGCCAATCAACCAAACGTGTAAAAACAAGTACTTAGGCATGTGTACCATCATAGATATGCAAATGTGCTAGTAAATTATATAATTGAAAGAAATTATGAAAATTAAACATGGACAAACCATCTCTAGGGAAGAAACCATGATCCAAAAAACTCCAGAATTCCCAAGTTTCATCCCTGTTGAGAGTCACTTTGTGTAATTGGGCCAGTGCTCATGTAGATGTGCATGTGTGTGAGAGAGAGACTGATGAACTTAAAGGGAGTCAAACTATCACCACAAGTGTGCTAGTGGGTATATTTGCATGAATGTATACATGAGTATAAATGCGTTTCTGGGAAAAAAAAAAGCCTTTTCAACTTGAAACCCAAAAGCAAGCTCATAATGTTCTCATATAATCCAGCAGTCAACTTCCACATACAAATTCTTTAACTTGTGTACAGCACGAGTTTAGAACTAGAAGGGATTGTAACGCCCCAAGTTCTAGTAACCCAACGCGTTACCAAACATGAGTTTGTTGACGTTAATCTCCAAAAAAACACAGGATTTAAGATTTTTTTTTTTTTTTTTGAAACGGAATTTATTTACTCAAACTACGAAATCACAACACTTTTGTTTTAACATAGAAACTCGGAAAATTTATGGAACAAAGAAGTTTTTGAAAGAGTTTTAAAAAAAAAAGGGCATTTTTTACGGTTGTGCAGTAAGTTTGCAAAAATTATTTGACCTAGCAGATCTTCACGAAAACTTATGAAATTTTACATGGAAGTATATAACTCGTATAAGAACAACATATAAAATTCGGGGTCTCGAAGCCTACGTTTGAAGCTCAAAATTATTCCGAACAAGCTGATCTGCGTTTTCCCGGATTTGACCGCCACAGTATCACTAAAACTATTACAGAAAATTCTACGGGACTCCGATCGACCTATTTCCAGTTGCATATGAAAAATAACTCACAAGGGTTTATTTTCCAATTAAAAACAGGCTAAAATTCTAAATATACCAACCGTAACACCATTGTAAGAACAGTGGCAGAATTCTGGAAATTTTTCTAGAAACAGTGGTTCAACACTAAAATTTTCCGTTTCAAACATGAATTTAAACTAAATTTTTGGGACACCAATGATTATTAAACAGAAAGTGATCATCTAAATCTTAAGAAATAAATTTCTAAAAAAATAACACATGCCATCCATGCCGAACCACCGCTTGGTCTCCGATTACTCTGAAAGAATTAAATAGGAGTGAGCATCTAGATAAATACTCAGTAGGCTACACATGCTATTTGCACATAACAATCATACATTTAATCATGCTTACATCTTGCCTTCATAAATAAGCAAATCGATGATCAAATGATCTACGTAAAGTTCTGATGAGCCTCTGCGACCATCAATTAAACATATAATCTCCATGACATTGACATTTAAGAAAAACGATTTAAGGCACTTCACATACTTCATGATCAAACATAATGAATAACATGTACAAATAAAAATTAAATTCACATAACAATCAACTTAGTGTAGGGATCCTACCTCAGTTCGTGGTGATGACGTAGTGGCTACGTTAACTCAAGATTCTTTCCAAAACTTTTTCTAAGGATGGCCGTGAAATTGGTTTTCTGCTTCCCTGCTAAAAATTCTTTTAAATTTTCGGATGGGAAGCCGTGTATATGACCAGAAGTTGGTTGACAATATAATTCCATCTATTAGAATTTGGATAGAGATAGGTTTCTTGTTATAGGATAGAAGGTATATCTGACTTAATCCAAATCCAAATCTAATTTAAATTACCTAATCTAATAAAACAACCTCCAAATAGCATTCATCTAAACCAAAAATAATAAAATACCAAATCCCATTCACACGTGGCTGCTCAAAACTTATTAATTCCTTAATTGGCTTTTAATTAATAATGTGCATTCTTTGAACATCAATATCATGAGCCTAACTTATCCGAAATAACTTTTTCTCGAGTACAAAATTTGCCACTTAATATGAGCTTCAAAACAAGCCCAATATCGATATGCAATTTCTAGCTAGATGAATACTTGATTATTTGACCGAAAGCTAAAATATGACATAAAGAATTATTTTTAAATTAGTCCCTCGGTACCTCAAAATGAACCAAAACATGTCAAGAATGAAATTTATTTTCGGTTGTTACAATGCTGAGAAAAATCTGAAAATTCTTGCTACTATATATTTCAACAAAAAAGTGAACTACACAACAAAATCGAAGTCCCGCTTCCATGTACTCTTTTCATGATTTTGAGAACTCCACTTCATAATTTTCAGTTAATTAAAATTTGAAAATTAAATTTCATAGATTAAACATACATGTTAAATTTTTAAATTTAAGTTTAGAATTATTTTAATTCTCCTAACAAGTATACACTAATCCCATGTTTATCCCTACTTTTTTCAGGTAAAGGAAATTAAGTTATTTAGGGGCCGTTCTCTTTGTG
>CAIGRT010181299.1:0-14651 GCA_903798405.1 Fraxinus platypoda
TGTAAAAATATGACTAAACAGACATGGGTTATAACTGGATATGCCTGCCTTTTAATTGGGCTTTACAACTGCAAAATATAACGGAATCGGCTCATAAAGAATTCTAAGCCATTTTCCAGATGAGCTCAACCAATTAATAAATTTTTTAAAAATATACACCAATTGTATATTTAACTTTTACTTTCGACAAATTATATGATAAATAAAAATATTATTAAATCATTTATTTAAGAATTTAATTAATTCAAAATTTTCAAATTTTTTTTGGATATATATATATTTTTTACATTTTCGATATTGTTCCAAAAATTATGGTAATTTAATGATACGTTCTTTTTTTATCGCGATATAAGGGGACAGTGAATCACTTACTAGATTTGTATTGAGAAAAAACTATTATCTTTTCATTTGCACACTTCGTAGGATCACAAATTTGTGGTCAAAACTTTTTAATATAGAAGTGATATGATTCAAAGAAACCATAATTGTATGTCGTTAAATATTCCATCAAATGTTATGGCGATCACATTTGGAAATCATTTAGCTTGAAATCCATTTTTTCTTAAATTGTAAAACTCGTAGTTTGGATGATTTGTTGATTCTCTGGAAAGATTTGCTTGATCGTGATGGTGGAGATAGTGTTATGAGGTTATATGTAGGGAGTGGGGTGGAAGGAGAAAGAAGATTCCAGAGGGCTAAAAAAGAAGGACATGTTATTATATTCGATTTACGAAGAACATTGTAGAATTTAAATAAATTAATAGCATTGAATAAGAAATTCGATCAGTCAGCTCAAGCCACTTTAAGATGTAAGCCTAACCGAAAATAAACAAAAATATTTAAAAGGGAAGAATATGGCTTAACAAATCGTAAACCAAAAGGAAACAATTTAACAAATTAAAGGAAAAAAAATCATCGAAGAAATATAAACTATATTAAAGATAAAAATTTACAAAAAAAAAAGAAAAAGAAAAAGAAAAAATTCGAGATCAAGATTAAAGGTAGATTAAACAACAAAAGAACGGGAAAAAAAGGAGTAAATTACCTTTTGCCGATCGTCGATCATTGAGTCTCCATTGTCAAGTCACCACCGACTATATCAAATATTTATTAGAGAAGACGGTCTTATTCATCTTATTCTCTGTTTGACAATTTAAAACTCTTTTTTCAACATATTCATTTTCAACCACACGTTCACACAATAAAATATTTTGCACGTAAACTCAAATTTTTTTTCCTATTTTTTAACCATACATTTTGAAAAAGACTATTCAAAACCTTTTATTTTCTTAACTATGATTATCCAACAGGGCTTATTCTTATCTAGTTGATATAAATTGGATTGATTTGGTTAGAACCGTCCAATAAAGCCCTATGATAAGAAAATGAGAGAGAGACTTTGAGCCCGACTTTACGGTTACTTAGTCTCTCAATATGATTTTGCCAGATTGCTAAATGAATTTTACCAGAAGCAGTGACATAATTCTATGTAGAAGTAAATGATTTGATAGAAAAGTTGACTGTGTTTTAAACAATCAAATGATAGAATGTCACGTGACATTATGTTAAAGATTATGTCAATGATTATGGCCCTATAGCGTAATTCCATTCATTAGCCACTCTTAGCCCCTGTTTGATACACATTCTTTTAAAACTCATTTTCAACCATACATTTTTCAATAAAATAATATTTTCTATCACATCAATAACTTTTCTTTACTTTTTAACCACATAAATAGTTTTCCAAATCATACGGAGAGGCAGATGGTAAACAATGTTAAAAGTATAGTTAACTACTAAGAAATTTTTTTGAAAGTACATCGACTATTAGGAAAACATTTAAATTTGCATGACGATCGAGAAACAACTCTGAAAAATATTTCAACTTTTTTTGTTTGAAAATTTAGTAATTATTGAGAAATTACTTTGAAAGTAGAGTGACCAATCGGATTTTGGAACCCCGACTCTACAAGGAAATAAGATTGGAACAACTCGAAAAAACAAGTTCTTGTAGTTTTTCTTTTAGGAAATTTTGCACAAGAGGTTCCAAATCTTTCAAAATGTACAGTCACGTCCCATGACTTTTAATCGTAGTACCTACATCCAAAGCATTTTAATTATTGTGGGACGTAAGAACCTCTTATCGATTTTGGTTAAAATGTCAATTAGTTAGTCAAATGTTTGACCTTAATTTGATCAATTTAGTGCGGGTAAAGTGATATTTTAATATTTAATTATTAAAAATAAAATAAAAAAGGGACATTTTAATCTTAGTACCTACATTTGAAACTTAGTGTGAGCCCCGAGGATCTTTGATCGATTTTCATTAAAAACAGAGGTTAACAAAATTTGTTTATAGAGAAAGCACAAAAAAACTTTTAAAACAATGTTATTTTTCAGCATAAATTGATAGAGTTCATATCCATGCGAAGAGAAAAATATATTCATTTTGTATGCACCTAACGAGGCACACAATCAGTAATTAAGTACAGACATTATGCCCCTGTTTGACAACCATACTTTTCAAAAATAGAGTTTTGAATAGTAATTTTTAGAAGAATAAGAGGTTAAAAAGTAGGAAACATTTTTTGGATTTATGTGCAGAATATTTTATTTTGTAAATGTGTGGTTGAAAATAAAGATTAAAAAAAAAAAGAATTTGAAAAGTATGATTGACGAACGGGGATTGTATTTTCAATCAAACCAGAAAGGATTCATACCATCTCCTTTTCACAGTAGGCTCAAGCTTAGCAACTAGCTTTGTTTTTGAAGAAAGATTTATTTTGCAACAACGGATTAATTCATCAATTATAACTCGGGCACACTTAATTGAGCACATGTTTGACCCCATTCTCTAAAATCTCAAGGTCCGTTTGGTTTGTTTTTCAATTTTTAGTTTTGAGTTTATTTTCAGTATTTTATTTGGAAGGTCTTTTTAAATATTGCTAAAAATGTATTTGGTTTGTCATTTTGAAAACTTATTTTTCAAAATAGAAAAGGAGAAAATCTGTTTATTTTGAAATTTTAAAAATTTATTTTATAACATTTTATTCCATGAAATTTAATTATTCAGTAAAAATAGAACAAATTTATATTAATATTATCAAGTAATATATACATTTCAAAGTTGGTGAATCTTAATATTTTTTTGCTACAAAATTAAATTAAAGAAATCAAAATATATATAGAAAATAAAAATAAAAATTAATAACTTGAACTAAGAATATTTTTATCTGTGTTCATTTATATATTTTTTTTGAATTTTTATGTGAAAAATAATTGAGAGCTTGAAACTATTTTTATTTTTCTAGAAATTTTTATAATTTTTATTTAAACGCTTATTTTCAATGTTTTAAGTGTTTCCAGAAGGGTAATTAGCATAAAATGTTCACATTGTTTGCTCTCATTCTACAAATCATCCTTATTGTTTCAAATTTGGCAACTGCACCCTTATTTCAACCTTCTCTTGCAAAGATGGTACTTTCTGTTTCATTCCGTCAATTCCTTTCGTGAAATGTGTAATTGATGCAAAACGTCCTTATTGTTTGATTTCATTGCTCAAAATGTGCCTAACGTTTGTCTCCATTGTGCAAAAAGTTATTATCGTCTATTTCTTCTTTACATCATTGTAAAATAATTAATTTACTATCCTCTTTAAAAAAACAAATAAAAAACAAATAATTGCAGTCAAAGTCCTAAAATTTTCAAATAGTGAAAATGAGTTCCACTTAAAATAATTTAATACTTATTAACCAAAAAAAAAAAAAAATTAGAAACAAGGTTTTGTTGAAAATAGTTAAATCCCTAAAAAGGGTTCTTGTAATTTCGCTGAAAACAAAAAGATGTTGGAACACGAAATTTAATTACAGGAAAATAGCTATATCCTTGGATGGTGCCGCAATGAAATGGGGGGGTGGTGGTGGTGGTGATGACCGGTGATAGGGTACAGAATTGGATAGTGAAGTAGAACCATTTTGGTTTTTTTAAGGAAAAAAAAAAAAATCTTTTTTTACTTTTTTTAATCCTTTTAAATATCTTTTTAATTATTTCAATAGTGGTGGAGGGTAGAGGAGAGGGGCAGTGGTAGGGGTAGATGGGGTTAATTGGAAAGATAATTTCTTTTTTTGTTAGTATCTTTTAAATTTTTCTACGTAAGACTTGTTTTCATTTTTAAAAAAAAATTAAAACTATAGCTGCAATTATTTATTAAAAACAATGCAAATGTTTTGGACTAATTACCATTTTCAAAATTTTCGCCGAAAACACTAAAAACATCAAAAATGCATTTTTAATTTTATGTTATAAGTTTAACTTTGTTTTCGAAAATATATTTTTAGAAATACTAAACCATACTCGTCTTCAATATTTTGCAAAACTGAAAATTGAAACCAGCTTGAAAATAGCAAACCAACGGTACCATCATTTTTTCCCAAACTCATTTTTAATAATGTATTCTTCCAATGAAATAATTTTGCCCATAAATTTAAAACATTTTCTTAATTTTCAATTACGTGTTGATGCAGTACAAATGTATTCTTCAAACGAATTATTGCAATTTTAGTTTATTTTAACTAGGTTTACATGTAAACCCTTATAAGTAAAGGGTTAATTCATCGTTTTTTTTCAGCTTTCAATTAATAAAATTCGTGAATTTATTTTTTCATAATGGTAGATTTCAAATTTCATGTTCTTAAGGTTTTCGCTTGAATTCATTTTTCACGCTGTGCCAAGTGGTATCAAAGCCAGGTTTTCCATCTCTATATCTTTGATTCACAACCATAGGTGATGTATCAATTACTAAGGCAGATTTGGATGCTCAAAATTAACGGATTGACGATCTTACTACTTAGATCGAAGAGATTCGTCAACTGTTGCTGCAGGGTGTTGGAAACAATTGGTAGAATAAACAACAGGAAACCAACAATGAAAGGATCACTAAGCCTATCGTTTGGAGAATAAATAATATGAGGCTTGTAGTAGACGAAATCGAATCGGAGTCCAAGAAAGAGTTCAAAGCACTGCTGCCTAATCATCAAAATCGAAATACCTTTGATTATCGAATTAAAGTACACATTCTTCCATTCTTTGGTAACCTAAAGATTAAGGACTTTTTGGATTGGTTGGTCAAGGTTGAATCGTTTTTCGAAATTATGGATGTGTCGGAGGACAAGATGGTTAAGATGGTGGCGTTCTGTTTAAAATCGACAGTGGTACTATGGTGGGATCAATCACAGAATACTTGGAGGAGACAGGGAAATAGTCGGATTTGAACTTGGAGAAAGATGAAGCAGTGTATGATTGGTCGGTTTCTACCTGCAGATTACGAACAGATTTTGTATCATATGTACATGGGATGCACGTAGGGTATCACACAGTTTCGTACTATACCAATGAATTTATGCGGTTGGCAGAGGGGAACAATCTTTCAGAATTCGGAAGCCATAGGGTATCCGGTATACTTGTGGTTTGAAGGTGGGTTATTCATGATAAAATTGGGCTGCAGAATATTTGGACGTTGCAGGAAGTCATAACATGGTGATGCATGCTGAGATGATGGAATTTAATAAGAAGACGACCACTTGTGGGAGATTTTCCCCACCTGTCGAACCATCATTGTTCGTTCTTTTGGACAAAGGGAAAGCCACACTACAAACCCCAGCCCACTCTAACTAGAGACATGTTGACAACAATGGTCGGTTTGGAAACAAAGGTCAAACCCAAGGCATGCTTTAGAATGCAAATTCGTATGCTATGCCTACAGGAGATATTTGTAATAAATGTCACAAACCTGGGCATCATTCCAATAACTGCCCGGAAAGAAAGTGGGTCAATTTTATGGAACCAAAGACAGTAGACGAGAAAGAGGATAATGAGGTGGAAGATAAGTATGCAGGAGTTGAGTTTGCTTTGGAGGAAGGTATGGAAAGGATCACTTTTGTATTGTAGCGCATCATTTTGTCGCCTAAAGGGGAGGGGCAGTATCACTGCATATTCCATTCACTTTGTTCTATCGAAAATAAGGTGTGCGGAGATATTGTGGAGAACAACTATAAGAACTTTGTATCGAAGAGTTTGGTAAATTTGTTGAAATTACCAAATAAGAACTATCATAATCCATATTCCCTTGGTTGGGTAAAGAAAGTTCCTTCCGTTTGGGTCGCTGAGACTTGCAAGGTATCTATTTTCAATGGTAAGCATTATAAGGATGAAATTGTGTGTAATGTCATAGACATGGATGCTTGCCATATTCTGTTGGGTCATCCATGGCAGTTTGATGAGGATTCAACTCTTAAAGGACGTTATAATTTGGTACTATCTACATGGGACAGTCATAAGGTCGCTATGGTTCCATTCAAGCAGAAGGATAATTTCTCCCAACAATGAACTAAGAGTTTCCTGACCCTTACAAGTCATGAGAAGGACATTATAGATTCTGTAAGGCAGTCTGATTGCTTTTATCCAGTTGTGGTTAATGGGCTATTACAGTACATTAGGAAGATGAGGATGTTCCGATTGAAGTGCAGGAAATATTGGTAGAATTTTAAGATTTGGTTTTCTATGAATTGTCGAATAAGTTACCTTATATGAGGAATATTGAGTACTTGGAACTAGTCTTCCAAATTCACCTCATTACCAAATGAGTAAGAAGGAAAATGAGATTCTGAGATCAAATTAAGAAGTTTTTTAGGAAAGGATTCACAAGAATGAGTATGAGTCTGTGTGCAGTACACGTTCTCTTAGTGCCAAGAAGGATGGAAAGTGGTGTATGTGTGTTGATTGGCCATCAACAAGATCATAGTGAAGTACATGTTTTCCATTCTACGGTTGGAGGACATGTTGGAAATGCTTGAGGGCTCTAAGGTCTTTTCGAAAATAAACATTCGCAGTGGCTATCACTAGATCCACATCAAACTTGGGATGAATGGAATGCTTCCTTCAAGATTAAGGATGGACGTTACGAACAGTCAGTGATGCCATTCAGACTTTTAAATGCCCGAGTACCTTCATGAGATTGATGAACCAGGTTTTCCGTCCTTTCATTAGGTCTTTTGTTGTTGTTTATTTCGATGACATACTTATCTACAACAAGTCCAAGAAGATCACTTGGTAAAATTGAGGCAAGTCCTAGATGTTCTAAATGAGAATTAGCTGTAAATCAGCCTAAAGAAGTCCACTTTCTGTACACATAATTGTTGTTCCTAGGCTTTGTGGTTGGTGGAAAGTGTCCACGGGTGGATGAAGAAAAGACAAGAGCAATCCGAGATTGGCCAACAACAAAATCAGTCTTTGAAGTAAGAAGTTTTCATGGTTTGGCAACTTTCTATAGGCAATTTATCAGGAATTTTAGAACTATTGTTGCACTACTCAAGGAATGTTTAAAGAAGGGGAGATTAGTTGGGAAGAAGAGCAAGAAAAAAATTTCGCCTTTATCAAGGAAAACTTGTGCACAGCTCCAGTATTAGCTTTTCCAAATTTAGAAAAGATCTTTGAGGTGGAGTGTGATGCTAATGGTGTGGGTGTCGAGGCTGTCCTTTCCCAAGAGAAAAGACTCGTAGCTTTCTTTTCAGAGAAGTTGAATGATGCTAAACAGAATTGGAGTACTTATGAGCAGGAATTCTTTGCAGCTGTAAGAGCATTGAAGCAATGGGAACACTACCTCGTACAGAATGAAATTGTGTTGTTTACTAATCAACAAACCCTGAAGTTTATTCGTAGTCAGAAACATATCAGCAGAATGCATGTTCAGTGGGTGACTTTCCTCCAAAACTTTATTGTCATAGTAAATTGTTGGATTTGAGTGCCTAAAGGAACTGTATGCAGATGTTCTTAACTTTAAGGATATTTGGAACAAGTGTGTGAATCAAGAAGTAGTGACATATTTCTATATCGGTGATGTATATTTGTTCAAAGGCAATCAGCATTGCATTCCCGTTTCATCTCTTCGTAAAAAGTTAATTCGAGATTTGCATAGTGGAGGCCTAAGTGGACACTTGGGTTGTGACAAAACAATAGCCAGTTTGGAAGCTAGGTATTATTGGCTAAAGTTGAAGCGAGATGTTGGAGTTATAGTCAGAAAACGTTATACTTGTCAGGTGTCAAAGGGTCAAGTACAGAATACCAGGTTGTACTTGCTACTTCCTGTCCCTTAAGGCATATGGCAAGATCTTGCTATGGACTTCGTTTTGGGATTATCTCGTACTCACCGGGGTGTATATTCTACTTTTATGGTGGTTGACAGGTTCTCCAGGACGTCTCACTTTATAGCTTGTCGGAAGATCTCAGACGCATCACATATTACCAAACTGAGTTCCCAAGTCTATAACATCAGATTGGGATACAAAGTTTGTGGGACACCATACCATTGGAAATATGGTTCGAAGTGTTTGTAGAGATAAGCCTGTACAGTGGGATCTTGCACTACCTCAAGTCGAGTTTGCATACAACAGCGCAATTCATAATGCTACAGGCAAGTCCCCATTTGCTATTGTATATACAGAGGTTCCTTACCATGTTGTGGATTTGGTGAAGTTGTCTAAGGGCAATAGTAAAAGTGTTGCGGCTGAATATCTGGCAAAAGAGGTGCTAGTAGTCCTTGATGAAGTAAAGTAGAATTTGGAGAAGACTAATGCAAAATATAATGCAGCAACAGATTCGCATCAATAGGATAAACAATTTCAAGAAGGAGACTTAGTGATGGTGTTTCTAAGAAATGAGAGATTTCTCGTTGGTACTCACGACAAGCTGAAACCGAGAAAGTATGAGCATTTCCAAGTATTTAAGCGGACTAACAACAATGCTTATATTACTAATTTGCCAGTTTATATAGGTATTTCTAGTACATTCAATGTGGCAGATCTGTATAAGATCTATAGAGATGATGAACCTCTCTATCCAGATTTCAACTCGGGATCGAGTTCTTCGGAGGTGGAAGAGACTAATGTAGAACAAATGGTTGAATGGATTAAAGAAAAATTGACAATAGTGCAAGTGGGCAGTTGAGCTCCGATTTGTGTATACGATGGATTTTGGCCACTCGAATTCGTTTAGGACTCCAAAACTGATTTTTAAGTTTTAGTGTTATTTTTGTCATTTAGTTTATTTCGAATTCTTTGCAATTTTAAATTTTTTTAACTAGGTTTTCATGTAAACCTTTTAAATAAAGGGTTATTTCATCATTTTTTTTNGGACTCCAAAACTGATTTTTAAGTTTTAGTGTTATTTTTGTCATTTAGTTTATTTCGAATTCTTTGCAATTTTAAATTTTTTTTAACTAGGTTTTCATGTAAACCTTTTAAATAAAGGGTTATTTCATCATTTTTTTTAAATCTCTTTCAATTAATAAAATTCGTGAATTTATTTTTTCATAATTTGGTGGATTCCAAATTTCGGGTTCTTAAGATTTTCGCTTGAATTCATTTTTTGCACCTCGTAACATATTTTTCGAAAAATCACTATCATAAAATTTATTTTTAAAGAAAATGCATCTCAAACACACCCCGAATGAATAATCACCAATTGTACTCAGCCGGATTGATATGGTCTTTTGACCGAGAGCTACTTTCATAAATATGAATTAATTCTTTTGACCTATAAAGCCCTTTGAACGAAAAAATAAAAACATGTCAACTTTACACTGACCATTAAAAATTTGTCAAATTACAAGTCGAGACAACTTCTTAAATTATGTATTTAATGTTAAAACTTCTATGTAATTTATCTTATGTGATTGTAAAGACAAGCTTTGATCTGTCTTGAATGTGACCATCTTAAACCTTCATTAATTTCTCCTACTTTTGCTAGTTCCACATAATTTATAGTTTCTTGATTCATGACATTACTTTCCCTTATGGTATAATATTTTTTCCTACATGCTCACTCTCATATTACTTGTACTGTAAATCTGCTATTGAAAATTACTTATTATTGTATTGATGCGTAGAAGTCTAACTTACTTATATGCTCTCATACACATGAAAACTACTTCACCTACTTTGATATTGTACTGATCACCTCGTCTAGAAGCTTAAATTGTTAGACAGATACATGTTTAAGTTTAGTCTTCAACATTCTTTATCATTTTTTTTAAATCTTTAAAAATATTAAGCCCTTCTTTGAAGTTCATGTTGATGGTAAAAATCGAATCAAACGATTTTATTGATAAAATGATTACAATCGAAGATCAAATGTATATGCAATCATCAAATCTTCTTACCTAACTATGAGTTTCACCTCATAAATTCACTAGTCTAGATGCTTCAATTAAAAAAAGAGGGAAAATAACTATTTGAGGTGGAAACATTCAAATTGCGTGCATTCTTCTTCAAATAGGGAGATATTTATAGATTTTTCTCCAAGCGTTGGGGTAGTCTGGTCATTTCTGCGTAATGACGGGTGGTAACTTCCTATTAGTTGCTTCTTAACTGATTTAGTAGAGCGTCACACTTTATTTACTAGCCTATATACTTCTTATTGGCAGCCCGTAGTCAGTCTGTAGTTGGCGAACGATTTGAGATCTTTAAGCGAGCCTTCCGTTTATTTGCTCTCTTCGCATGATATTTTATGTTTCGCTTCGCGGACTACCTGGCGAGGTCTAATAGTTGATTAATTTAAAATCACTTTTTTGCTGCACTCGTTTTTAATCACACATCTCCACAAAATCATTTTTCACATTTTTTCATTTTTTTTCCTGATTTTTTTAATTATACGTTCTTCAATTAAATAACCTTTTGAAAAATCTGTTTTACCCAAACACTAAATTTAAGAAGCAAATAGTCTTGCATTCTTAAACATTCAAATAGCTGTCCTTTATTCAACCTTGACTTTAGTCTCCTCACAGTAACAATTTGGTAGGATACAATCTAGAGAATCAACAGCCGCCTGCTTTTGACCCGAAGAAATCAATATTTACATTTATCCCAGTCAACCATGAACTGTTTTCCCTAAGTTATAGTCACTAATGCTCCAGTTGAGAATTTAAAACCAATTAATTTGTAAGTGGAAAAGAAAAACAATACAACTTAAATTAACCATTTAACCTCTTATTCACTCTATTGACTTGACAGCGTAATACTAAACAACATTAAAAGAAGGAGACTACATACCAAACAAAACTTAGTTCTGTTTTAGAAAAATAAGTAATTTATGTGTAAATTTTATAATTTAGACAAGAAATACATAGCATAAGTTTATTAAAAGAATATAATATTAAGAGTTAAGAAAGTCTAGTCAAAGACAGTTGTAAAAATTGTTCTCCTAAGGCATGTGGCATTCCAACTTTTGGTATTACATTGTTTCAAGATAAAATTAATATAACTCATAATCAATTCTCCTTCTATTGGCATGATTACACGATTACACGTATCCCATCATCTAATGACTCTTAATCGTTTTTTTCTACTATAAAAACCCACACTTAATATCATTTTCAAAGTAATGCAAGTTAAAACTCTTGACTTACAAATTTGCTCTTTTATTATTATCGATACACCACAAGGCCGACCCTCATTTTACATTGGAGGTTGCGTCTAAAGCCATTCCACACTCATATATTGATTTTCCCAACTAACTTGACTGTCAGAATGCGCGCGACCAACTCCACCATCCTCAGAGGAAGCCACGCCTAACTACGGTTTGTTTAAGTGTGTAGGAATCAGGCTTATGTGAACGGAGAGGCCTTGGGATCTGTTGGACACGTTAAAGGTACAAAATTTGAGGTTAACAGATTGGACTTCAGGGACTATTGTTACGCCTCGCAATATAAGGCAGAAATCCTACATGGCAAGCAAATTTAAGGTCCTATACCTGGTGGAGGCAGTTTGACCAAATCTGTGAACAAGCCGAGCCGATGTGAGAGGTCGAACCCATTGGACCTCGTCGACTCCTATGGTAAGAACCGAGCTTGTATCGCGGGGGAACCACTAATGGAGCTCGGTGCAAAATCTTCTTGGGCAATCCTTAGTATGTGATTGATGTGACTACTCACTGCTGCCGTCACCCTTCCTAGCTATACAGGTCAAGTCCAAAGCCGTAAGTTAGGCATTATGGATAATAAAACGATACTGAAATTTTATGAATATGATTGATTGATGGTACAAGAGGTCCCAACTGTCGGGATGAAGCCACGTTTCCCTTCATCTAACGACTCTTAATCGTCATCTTCTACTATAAAAGCTCACGCGTAATGTCATTTTCAAGGTGATACAAGTTTAAACTCTTAACTTACAACTTTTCTATTTTATTATTCTCGACACAACCCAAGGCCAAACCCCTTTTTATATTAGAGGCTCTGTTGACCTCAAATTTTCTACCTCCAACGTGGCCAACAGATTACAAGGTCTCTTCGTTCACGTAAACCTCATTCCTGCACACTTGGACAAATCGTTAGTCACATGTAGCTTTCTCCAGGGATAGTGGAGTTGGCCGCCGCACTCCGACGGTCAAGTCAGTTGGGAAAATCAATATATGAGTGTGAGAGGGCTTTAAACGCGAGCCTCCAATGTAAAAAGGGGGTCAACCTTGGGGGTGTGTCGACGATAATAAAAGAGCAAAGTTGTAAGTTAAGAGTTTGAACTTGCATTACCTTAAAAATGACATTAAGTGTGAGCTTTTATAATAGAAGAGGACGATTAAAAGTCCTTAGATAAGGGAACACGTGGCTTCATCCCGACAGCTAGGACCTTTTATCATTGCCATCAATCAATCATATGCATTAAATGCTAGTACCGTTTTATTGTCCATAATGCTTAGCTTGTGGCTTTGGACTTGACCGATGTAGCTGGGAAGGGCAGCGACAGTAGTGAGTTGTTACATCAATCACATACTATTGATTGTCCAAGAAGATTTTGCACTAAGTACCTATAGCGGTTCCCCCACGATGCAAGCCCGGTTCTTACCAAGAGGGTCAACACGGTTCAATGAGTTCGGCCTCGCACATTGGCTCGACTTGTTCACAGATTCTGTCAAACAGCTTCCGTGACGATTTGATAAAAGGTGTGGGACCCTAAGCTTACTTGCCAGTAGGATTTCTGGAGCCTTATATCGCAATGCGTAACAATAGTCTCTGAAGTTCATGTATGATTATTCATATAATGCGTGAAATTTTAAGTTGACTTCTATTTTTATAATTTTTTGTGAAAAATGATAGTCTCAATAGTCCCTGAAGTTCAGGGATGATTATTTGTATAATGCGTGGACTTCTAAAGTGAGGTTTGATATGGCGTGATAGAGAAAATTCGATGTTGAAGTAGTTGAACCTAGTAGTAAGGATAAATGAAGCAAAGATGAAGCCCCTGCTAAGGGGGTAAGCCTCTTGAAACTTGTAGTAAGGCTGAATGAAGCATAGGCAAGGCCCCTGCTTAAGGAGCGAGCCTGTTGAAGTAGTTAAAACCTGTAGTAAGGCTGAATGAAGCAAAGGTAAGACCCTTTCTTAGGGGACGAGCCTGTTGAAATAGTTGATGTTTGTAGTAAAGCTGAATGAAGCAAAGATTAGGCCCATGCTAAAGGGCAAGCTCGTTGAAGTAGTTGAGGTCTGTAATAAGGTTGAATGAAGTAACAGCCATGCCCCTGCTACGGGCGCGAGTCTGTTGTAGTAGTTGAAGCATGTAGTAGGGCTAGATACTATTGGCCAACACTTAAGAAAGATGCACTTCAGTTCGCAAGGAATTTGAATAGTGTCAACGTTTCTTCACCATCCAAAGGCAACCCTCTCAGGAATTAATTGTTGCTTCGAGCTCCTGGCCGTTTGCTAAGTGAGGAGTTGACCTCATACGACCCTTACCTAAAGGAATAAGCAATGCCAATTACGCTATTACCGTCATTGACTACTTTACCAAATGGGTGGAAGTTGAACCCCTAGTAAAAATCACCGAGGCCAATACTTCCAAATTTATTTGAAAAAATATCATATGTCGATTCAGAATTTCCCATTCACTCGTATCGAATAATGGGAGCCAGTTCGACAACAAAATTGTTAGGGACTTGTGCGACGAATTGGGGATCAAAAAACACTTCTCGTCGCCCCACCACCCCCAAGCAAACAATTAGGTCGAGGTAGTCAACAAAAACATTAAGCACATCTTGAAAAAAAAACTTGATGCATCAAAAAGGGCCTGGGTAGATGAGCTCCCCCAAGTGTTTGGGCAATTCGTACCACAAGCCGAACTGCGACAGGAGAAACCCCATTTTTCATGACCTATGGTGCTAAGGCTATGAGCCCTGTTGAGGTAGGATTGTCTTCGCCCCGTCGAATTCATTTTAATAAAATAACTAACGACGAATTGAGGAGGTACGAACTGTATTTTCTTGAAGAAATGAGAGACGATTCCTAAACGAGACTTGCCGTCTACCAGATGAAGATGGCTTGATATTATAACAGCATGGTAAATACGAGGTTATTCCGGAAGATCTTGTACTAAGGATAGTTTTTCTTTATTCCGAAGAACCAGGTGTGGGGACGCTTGGTCCCAACTAGGGCTGTCCGTGGGTCGGTTCGGTTCAGTTCTGAATAGAACCAAACCGACCCAAAACTTTCGGGTATTTAATAAATGGACCCGTCGGGTCCAAATATAATTATGGAACCGTTCGGGTTCGGTTCCGTTCGGTTCCGTACCATAATTAATTTTTTTAACATTTATAACAACACTACATAAATA
>CAIGRT010181313.1:0-10462 GCA_903798405.1 Fraxinus platypoda
CTAATTAGAAACTTGGCAAATTATCTTATGTTTGGAGTTCAGATTAATTATGGACAAACATCACTATGACAAAAGGTATGTTCCATATTCTCCAATCAGGAACAAGAATTAGGTCTGGATTCAGTTTTAAGTGAAAAGTAAATAAGCCATATTTTTTATTCAAAATCTAATTGTCTTGCACGACGTGTCTTCCTCTTTATTGTAAAATTGATAAAGCATCAAGCATGGAGATTTAATTCACCATATGCTAAAGTTATATTCACAATCTCAAATAAGGAAAAAGAACTGGCTATGGACGTTTCCATTGCATGATAAGCCAATTTTATAACTCAGATGAGTAACATTTATTCCTCTTTATTTCGAAGAAGTAAATCCAAGAAAAGGAAAGGAGCCATGTGAGATAATTGAACATCATTTTTCTATAGCAGGATCAACTAAATTATTATAGAGACCATAGATATCATCATTTTTGTTAGTGAAGGTCACGGACAATTATAATTGGGATCATGGAAGGGTGAAGTATTATTTCTACGTAATTATAATGAGCGTAACGCATCTATAAATAACTCCTATCTCTAAACATTTTCTAAGTACACTATTCTATGCTCAATACATTTCGATTTAAAACACCCTTCTTGGTCAATAACATTCTCATAGGCAAATGTTGTACTTACAACATTTTCTAGTACGCTATTCTATGCTCCTAAAACCTTCATAAAGAGAGGCACGTGGCTCCATTCTTGTGACTGCTCGCCCCTTTATTGTTTCCTTTTTTCTGTCTTCTCATGCCCATCAGTAAACCAACAATATTTTCAACAATATATTTAATTTGCAGTATTGAAAACTAAATATGTCGAATAATGCAAACTTGCCAAAATCCAACTCCTTCAGCATGCTAAATATATCATCTTTACCTCTTCACATTCTTCTTCTCTTCATTTTCTTTTGTGCATGTATTTTCGCAGTATGAGCGCTATATTGTCATTGCAGACTGGAAAAAAAAATATATTGAGAAATTTAGTAAAAGAATAATTTAAATATACTTATCAATTTCTTTTCATTAACTTCCTTACAGTTAATGATGAAAGCATGTAAAGAAGCTAATTCGTGTATAGGTTAAGTATCTCATATTCTGTCAAGGGGGATCCATAAAAAGGTGTCATCTCTTGCCCTTTGATGTTCATCATGTCTCATTCTTTCACATACGAATGAGTTATCAATTTATATAAATTGCATCTACAGTATTTGAGGTACATATGTTAATTGTGCTATTGTAAGTTTATTTTGTGAAACAAAACTAAACTCAAATGGTTAGGTGGACACAATGCAAACCCTACATAATTAAGTTATGTATCAATATTATGTGGTGTTCCTTTTGGGTACCGCTATTTTCATTCACATTTTTTATATATACATTCCACCGTAAGTTCATCCCTGTTAAAATTTTATAAAAAGTACTATATTTATCCACGTTTATTCCAATACTAACCTTATTAAATGCAATCATTTAAACATTATTTTTATATATTTATCCCACTCTAAATCTATCTCATTATAATTTTAAAAATTACTAAATTTATCCCCCCTACTTCAAGTCTTCAACCTTGTTTCTCAATCTGCAATAGAACACAGACTTGCTTCTTTTTAAACTTGGAAAACTTGAACAATCAGTACATTGTAACGCTGTTTAACTGCATTATCAGTTAAGGGAAAGGATGAAAATGTAAATTTTCTGATATTATCCATTATGCTCTTCCTGTTTGCAGGTTTGATAACACCAAAAATATTAATACTTAATCCCCTGGCAATATCAGATCAAAGCTAGTTATACTTCAATTGATTAGAAAATGAAAACCAAGGAAAAGACTGTTACCTCAATAAAATTGACACTACTCTGAACTCTCAAGTTTCTAACCCAACCTTTAACCACCACAGTTTCCTCCAATAAATTCAACGCCTTGTCAGACCTTCCTTTTATATCCATAATCTTATTTTTTTACCCCCGAAATTCACCAACTATTTTGTCCAAGGACTCAGTTTTGGTTGCCTTGTAGGAGGAAGCGGCATAGGGTATTACTGAGCAGAAGGTGTGTCAAGACAGGGACATGACAATTCAACTCGACCAGAACAATTAAGATACACTCAATAATGCTTATAGAGGTCGTTCTTATCATTACCAATAATTAACACACAAGTTAGCAATAAAACTGCACAAGCAAAAGAATGTAAGCCTTCCACTTACACTAAGCTCCTTTAGTCACACTGTCACTTTCAATTATTGTACAATGGAAGAAGCTATATACGAAAAATTAGAATAAATAAATAAACGAATTCAGCTAAGCCACATTAGCCAACAGAGGTTACAAGAATTAGTTAAAATTCGAAGAAATTCACAAAACACCCCTCCAAAACATTATTGTGCCAATTTCTTGGAGGAAATCTATTAATTAAAAGAAATTATTTTTTCATAGCCGAACAATCTATGGACAAAAGCCTCAAACCTTACTGTCGAAGTAATACCCAAAACTTCAGCAGATAAATTCTAATAGAGTCCCCATAAAATTCCCAGCCTACAAATCAATTCCAAGAAGAAGAAGAAGAAAAAAAAGCAAAAAAACAACTTCTAATAGAACCAATCAACAAAAATTATTCCCAAATACCCACCAGAACAAGAAGGCAAAAACTCCCCAAATGAAACGATCCATAAAAAAAATCACACAAACCTGTAGCAAAAACGCAATATATCAGATTAAATCAACATACCCTCGTCTGCTTTCCTGGACGTTTCCTCGGGCTCTTTCTTGCTACGATGGCAGCGGTGATGTCGATGGTGGCGATGATGCCGATGGTGGCGGTGGTGCTTTCGAAGTTTGGAAGGTTGGCAAAGATAAATCAAAATTTGGTGGTTGTGTAATTAGAAGGCAGTGGGGTGCCGGCGGTTGGGGAAGAGAGCCGAGTTCTTAAGGGACGGGGTAAATGCGACGGCAACGGCTGCTGTGGGGAAGGAAAACCCTCGATTTTTTCTCTCTAAACAACGAAATGAATGTTTTGGAAGAAAGATTATTTTTTAGACCCAATTGACTTTCAAACGGCTGAGGCTGAATGGAACGGCTGAGGGGGAGTTGGCTCGAAAACGGCTTGTGAACAGAAACCGAAAATCTCCCTCTTTTATACCATTTAATTTCATACTTAGTGTCGAGACGAGACATTTCGCTAGCACTTAGGTTCACTTTTTAAAACACAGCTATTTATAATCTCAATTATTTATAAACACTTATCAAACATGCTGACGTGAAACAATATGAAGTCACCAAACATGTAACACGAGACTAATTTATCGTAGTGTATTCACTTAATTTTATACTTCACACGGTTGTATGAATTGTGAGAACATGTTAGAAAGTGTTTATAAATGATTTTAATCATAAACAAATAAAAATAAGTAATGTGCAAGTGAATGGTATTTGACTATTTGTGATTCTTTTAGAATATATGAATAAAAAGTAATTTCAATGTTTATAAACATTAGCCAAACATATGCAAATCTGCAAACGCTACCTGAATAATGAATTTTACTGCAAAGCTTTAACAGGTTTTGGTGTTAGAATAAGTGATGGGATCATATCAATTGATATGGTCGTGACAAATATTTCTATTATTGGAAAATAGCATACAACACGAAACCAGTACACCCAACAAGATTGCACGGATGACTAACAAAGTTTCAAGTGTATGTATGTGTGTGTGTATATATATATATACATATATATATATATATATATATGTATGTATATTACTTCTTATAGTTCAGATGATACCCTAGCCAATGAAAAGTATTAAGCATGATCGCATTTTATTTCTTTTACTTGAGATGATACCTTAGCTATTGAAAGCATGTACAAGAAGCTTGAGTTCAAATAGATAAGCTTCAATGTCACAAGTCAAGGGACCCAACAAGATAGTAGCAAGATTATTAAAAGTGTCAAGAACAATTTATATTTTACTTACTTTACTTCAGATGATACGTTAACATGTACAACACGAAAACGGGACACCAAACAAGAATATTGCAAGGATGACTAATAAAGGGTCAAGCGAGATCTATTAGTTACTTCTTTTAGTTCATATGATACCTAACTAATGGAAGCATATACAACACAAAAATGGTACACCCAACAAGATTGACTAAGTGTCAATTATGATCTACATTTTCCTTCTTTAGTTAGATGATATCCTAGCTAACGAAAAGTACCAAGCATTGTCGTACTTTACTTCTTTTAAAGTATGTACAACAAGAAAAGGCGAGGATTAAAGTATCCTCATCAATAAAGTGAGGCTTTTCGAATCTTCTCCATTCACAAGAAGCTCTAGTTCAAATAGATAAGCTTCGACGCTCCAAGTCAAGGGACCCAATAAAGTTGCAACAACATTAATAAAGTCTTGAGAATAATCTATATTTTACTTCTTTTAATTCAAACGGAAGTGTGTACCAAAAAAATTGAAATTAAAAATAAAAATTAGTGCGTGTCAACAATGTGTGGCTTAGTTATTAAATAATTCAAACTCATAGAAGCACGCTACTTAACACAATCACTACTCGAAAGCCTACACAACACGTCAACCATGCTACAAATAGTGGAAAATTAGACCATGCCTTCTGTTACGTCTCGCCGCCAAAGCTCAAAAGACCATGTCATAGTCCACGGGGAGATAAATGTAAGTCGAATTTGCAAAGTCGATGAAGACTCAATTGATCAAAATAAAGAAGTAAAAAAAAAGCCGATGTTCCGAAACACCCCCTTGGCTGAAGTCCTGAAAGAAGAAGATGGCGCCCTTCTCATCCGAAGCACTATATAAGTGGCTAAAACTCTGAACTTGAAACACCATACAAGAAGCCAAAAAAGAAGTTGAAGCTCTATGTTCCGCAGCTCTTCACACCGAAAGACGTCCAATACGAAGCTCCCTTTAACTGAATTCATTGTTGTCTTTTAGAGGATTCACAGACAATATTTAGGAGTTATTAATATAACGTTTGTAATAATGAATATTAGGATTGTCGGCTTCATGTATAGGATGGCTGACCCATTGTCAATATATTAAATACATAGCAGACATAGTGATGTGAGGTTTCGGCCTGGGAGATGAGGCCACATGATTTTGATCTAACGTCTATCACGTCGGCCATAATTATATAAATAACAACTATTGTAACATTTGTGGCTAATGCAACTCTTTATACTTAAAAATCATACTCCATCTTCTCTCTTGTTTATTTCATACTTATTGCTTGAATTTAGATCATTTTAACTTTGATTGAGTTGTTTGTAATTGTTAGTTAGATATGCAATCACATTTGATCATTTTGCAAGTACTCGAATATTTTTGTCTCGTGTCATAGAGGATCTCTTATGTCCATAAACACCAACCTTCTTAGTCCGAATCTCCGTCAAACTGTGTTGAAATTTATTTACGTGAACTTGAGTGAACTCGACATCTGTTGCTCACATGACCATTACAAAAAAAGGGTTCAACACCTTCCTTAAAAATAAGGAACATATTACTATGAGCTATGCAACTCAAATAGGGTATTAATATACTTGACTAGTATTACTAGACAAAGTAATTATTGACCACGTGTCCTCTTCTATACATGAGTTTGTCCTTCAGTCTATAGTAGCTCGTATAATATAGCTTTTACGTAATTATGTCATAATCAAGTCCCTATTTGATGATCATCATTTTGAGAAAATTAAATTTTGAACAGTGATTTTTTGAAAAATATATGATTAAAAAGTAAGAAAAATTCTTGAGTCTACGTGTAGAATATTTTATTGTAAATGTGTGATCGAAAATGAATATGAAAATTAAAGAGTTTTGAAATAATGATTGTCAAACAGAGGCTAAAAGTCGAAGGGAGGTGGAAGTTAGTGAGGTCCATATAATTAATTCTATCTCCTTGATCTTGATTCTAACTTGGCCCCTTCGATCATAATCGATTATAAGTAACTTGAACGTTAGAACTGAATAGACTACCACGTTTCTCACTTTTTTTTTTGTAGGCCAAATAGATTATAAAGCTATTTATTAGATCCTAATTAATTCAGGATTGACATTGATAAAACTTTCATGGTGCAAAATAGGAAAGCAACAAAACAGGCGGACGCAATAGATATAAGACACGTATACTGTGTGTTCAATGCGGTAATATTTACAAGTCACGTGTTTTATTCATTGCAACTCCATAAAGATAAGTTTCTTTTCATTTTCACACAAATTTAAAAAAATAATATAATTAATATAATGTAGAAATATATTAAGAAAAAATTATATTAATTATATTATTTTCATAATAACTATTTAAATAGGAATAGTCATATTTGTTGATAATAATTCGCATTAAATAAATATATATTATAAAATTAAGAAATCGATTATACTCTTAACAAGAAAAGTGACTTATAATTTAGATAAATATAAAAGAAAAGTAAATTTATTTCCATATGGGACAATGGAGTAAAACTTTTATTAAAAGCTTCATCAAAGAAACATAACATTTTGTTACAAGTTACGATTTAGTAGATGTCGTAACAAAGCAGACAGTTTCAAATGGATAAGATCCTAGAATCTACCCAGGAAGAGATTAGGATAAGTTTTGATGCATCCGAATTCCGATGTACGAGCGCAATTTCGTTTTTCTGTTACCCTTTTGGCCAAGACTTTTGTTGCCACTTAAAAGAAAAAGAAAAAAAGTAAGGCCCGTTTGATAGCACACATTTTCCATGAAAAATGAAATTTTTTTTTTTCATTTTCCAACTCTTGTAGTGTTTGATAGGTAAAATTTTCCCGGGAAAATATTTTTCAACTTTCCAAATTTTCCACATTTTCTCGGAAAATAAATTCTTGTTGTTTTCGTGGGTAAATATTTTCCAGTATTTTTTTTTTTTTTTTTTTTTTATTCCATGGAAAATGAAAAATTTCCAACTTTTGTAATGTTTAATAGGGAAAATTTTCCCGGGAAAATATTTTCCAACTTTCCAAATTTTCCACATTTTTGAGGAAAATAAATTCTTGATGTTTTGGTAGGTAAATATTTTCCAGATTTTTTTTTTGTTTTTGTTTTTTTTAGCAATTGGAAAAAATTCTAGATACAATGGTAAAAAAAAATTTCACTTTTATTAATAATTTCTATGTAAAACAAAGCCAAAAAAATGATATTCGGTATGATTATATATATATTTTTTTTTTTTTACAATTGGAACAAATTCTAAACCCAATGGTAGAAAATATTATCACTTTAATAGACAATTTTCATAAAAAACGAAGTAAAATGAACACCAAACTTTCAACATCTTCCATGAAAAATTATACCAATCAAACACAATTAATTACAATTCCCAGTAAAACATTTTATTTCCACTCATTTTCCACATTTGTAATCAAATGGACCCTAACTTGTAAAATATTTCTCTATTATCTTATTCGATATTGTATAAACAGTGGTGCTATACGTACAGATGGAAAAACCAACAGAAATGGGCCAGAATACTCACACGATGTGGGGCCCGCACATTTCTTATTTTTTAATACACAGTGGGGTCCACCCCATTGTGAGTTTTCTGGCGCATTTCTGTGGAGTGGTTTCCGTACAAATGGAAACATACTTGTGCAAAATATCTCGTAATGTATGTTTTCACGTTCACCCTATTAAAGCGCGCACACACCTAGAGCTTTTTGAGATTGATTAAGTTTACTTATTTATTGGTCAATATCTCAACACGTCTACTTAAATGTAAAATCAAATTAATTTTTCATTAAATGTTTAATACTGGATAATTTTCATATATGGACGACATGGATATTTGAACTGGACTCGTATTTTCACAACACTAGGTTCAACCACCTAATGTTGACTACAGGATTTTCAAATGTAGTAACGCTCTTTTACCTACCAATAAAATGCATCGTACATGCTTTTGCTAGTGAAATTTTCGTTGGTAACTTTTAGGCGCCCTCAACATAGTAATGGAAAACTTTCTGTTAGTGTATGATGATCATTAGCAATGGAATTTGTGGTAGATTTTTTGTAGTGCTAATTTCTTGATATTTTTAGTTTTATATTTGTAATTTTCATTCTTTTCATTGCAATTATTATGACAAGGCAAGGTGTGAAGTGATTTAGGATTTGTTGCCTTCCATTCTGTCCATTTCCTTGAGTGCTGTGACCTAAATTTGTGGCCATTGTAGGGTTTATAAGCATAGATTGAAGATGACAGATGGAGATGGGGTTGGGCCCACGAAAATGATTTCTTCTTTGTTTATCATCAAACTATTGTATACCATAATATAGTAATTGGTAAAATGATGAAAATTATTGTGATTTTGAATTTCACTCTTTCGAGTGAAGAAAATAGAGAAAAGATAAATGAAATGGTGGATTTCTATATTCGAAATTGATCTTATCTTGGAGTAGATAACGATAGAATTATCGCAGAAAACCCCCCTATTTCAATTTTTTTTGTGCGAAAACCTGAAATTACAATTATTCATTTTTAATTTTGACATTTTTGTTACTGTTTTTAACGGCAAATCTGACGGATGTTGACAGTATGTGTGTTTTTCGCACAAAATGTTTGAAACATGAGGATTTTCTGCAATTTTCAATAAATAGGAATATATCGCAAATGAAAACGATTTTAGGGTTTTTTTTGCTATTAATCCTTTTTTATTACATCAGGAGTAAATATATTACATTTGAAATATGTACTTTTAGAAATTGTCAAATCACCCCCAAGTTTATTATAATTTGTAAGTATCAAAATTTGATATAGGCAGTTAAAGAGTTATTCAGTATTAAATATTAATTCAAGTATAAAACTAAACTAAAGATTCCGTACTGTACACTTGGCATAATTCTTAAAAAAAAAAAAACACTTCGATTTCACAGCTTAAATTTAGCGGAACTGTACTAAAACAAACAGCGCAAAAGCCAATTCTTTTTATCTCTCTCTTCCAAATGACTCTCCGGTCGCGTTTTCTTGGCGGCGTAAATCCGCCAATGTTGCCTAAGCCGTCACAGCCACCTCCAGTAGAAAACCAACAACTTGATTCAGATTTTATAGTGATACTAGCGGCACTTCTCTGCGCGCTAATCTGCGTTCTGGGTCTTGTCGCAGTCGCCCGCTGCGCTTGGATCCGCCGCATTTCCGGCAGAAACGCAGCTGTTCCGCCGTCATCTCAGGCTGCAGCCAACAAGGGCCTGAAGAAGAAGTTCCTAAAATCGCTCCCGAAGGTGACCTACGCTGCCAACGACGACAAGATCGGAAAGTTATCCGACTGCGCAATTTGCTTGTCGGAGTTCGCCACTGGGGACGAAGTCCGAGTGCTTCCTCAGTGCGGCCATGGCTTCCACGTGGCTTGCATTGACACGTGGCTTGGATCTCATTCCTCCTGCCCCTCTTGCCGCCAGATTTTGGTTGTTACTCGGTGTCAGAAGTGCGGTAGCTTGCCAGAGGCCTGCTCTTCCTCCTCCTCAGCCGCTGCCACTCGCATGGGAGCTGAGTCTGAGCCAAGCTACAGGCAAAGAGAAGATCTCATCAACAGGTTTTTGCCATGAATTACTATAATCAGCTCAGTCCCCATATATGATTCCGAATTGGGGTTCTAATACTGAAGCGATTACTAATCAGGATTAGCAGAAGAGAGAATTCAGTGTTATTTCTGTATGTATTTTGTAGTGTGTGAGAAAATACCAATTACATTATCTTTAATACTTCCATTACCCTTCCTTTAGCCCCTCAAATACTAATTAATTGGTAATTGCTCCCAAAAATATAATCGTGTAAATCCCTTTTCTTTTAATTTCTTGGGCACAAATCGACCAAAAAACCTAACCATTAGAACTCATTAGCTGTTTATTCTAAGAATTTGCAGTTGAAGATATCAACCATAAATCATGTACTGTCTTTTTTATTTTTATTTTTTCGTTTTGCTATTTTATGAATTAATGGTAGTGGTGGGGGTGTTGGAAAAGGTGATTTGAACCAAGAAATTGTCTTCCTTTTTTAAAGGACAAGCAAGGAAGATAATATGTTTATTTCAAATGCAAGTTTAGTGCAGTAGATCCTAATATGAATTCTTTAAGATGTGATGAGAAAGCCTTGTGAATTTAATGGTTTTGGATCGATTTCCGATTGTGAACTTTTATATATTTTGGAAAATTATGTGAAACGGAAGGCAGGCAGGCAAAACTTGGTCATTGAGTAATATACATGACTAGGGGTGGGCAAAATCCGATCGAACCCGCAAAAACTGCCCAAACTGATCAAACCCGACAGGTTTGGGTTGGTTTTTTTGTTGTTTTTACACGGGTTGGGTGGGTTGGTTGTGTCAGCGGATCGGGTCGGGTCGAGTTATGGGTTAACTTATGAAAATCGAATAAACTCGCTCAACTCAGCCCAACTAT
>CAIGRT010181317.1:0-24964 GCA_903798405.1 Fraxinus platypoda
TTAGAATT
The DNA here is from genome assembly GCA_903798405.1 of Fraxinus platypoda. NCBI lineage: Eukaryota > Viridiplantae > Streptophyta > Magnoliopsida > Lamiales > Oleaceae > Fraxinus > Fraxinus platypoda. Next base: position 9 of record CAIGRT010181317.1, read on the forward strand.
AAATATTTAATAAATAATTGATTTAATAATTCATTAATTATTAATTAAAAATTTAAAAAACGTGATTTGTGAATTTTCAAACTTGTTTTTGTATTTTTGAAAATGTGTAAAGTAAATACCTTATTTATGTATTGTTCCCTTAATTAAGTAACGAGGAGAGGAAGGGAAGAGAGCGAGAAAAACCCGAACCAGTCCATCAAGATGACCGTCAAGGTCCAAATCCATTTCAAAATATTTTTCAAAGATAAATTTAACTATCTTCTTATTCTAAGTGCGCCGTGGGAAAGAAAATCATTTCATTCTACAAATGAAAAAAGATAAATATACATTGGTTGGTTTATTTCCCGACATAAAAATCATAATCATTAACTCGCCTAAGGACCCGATTGACATGACTTTTGCTTTTGCTTTCTATAGAAAAGCTTTCGAAGAAAGACACTTTGATTTTTATTTGAAAACTAATTTTTAAAAGCACTTTCTATTTCAAAAGTGCTTTTAGATGAAGCTACATTGAACCAGCTTCCTTTAAAAGTTATTCTAACTGTCATGAGCACTTTCATAATTTAGCCAAACGGATTCAAAAATAACTTTTTTGATTTCAGAAGCACACTTTTCAAAAGTCATACCAAAAAAGCCCTTAATATAGGTTAGATATTGAAATAATAATCAATAAGTAACTCTATAAAGAGCTCAAAGGAGCAAATTGATTCGTATAAATTTCAAATGAGCGAGTCACATATTAAGACTAGTTTTCTCATGTGAGTTATCATTTTTTTTAATAGCTATGTTAAGCTTAAAATTTCGCATCGCTTTAATATGAAAACTATAGATTACTTCTTCGAGCAAAGTTGATATTTTAATATACAATCCTACTTCAAGCCATCTCCCTTCCTCACACCCCCACCCAAACATACACTCTTCCTCCAACATTAATACATACTAAAAACGATAGATGCTATACTTCCAACTTTATCAACTGAATGGATAAGAAGTACTCACATGCTCGATTAGAACATTCAATTATTAAATTTGTCGTTCATCTTTTAACAATCCTACTCGAATTTGACATAAGTAGGTAGAAAAAAAAATCATTTCTTCACAAATTTAGCTTTATATATACAACTATCAATCGCTTCTCAAATTTTCTCAACCAAATGGGTAAGAAGTTCTCACGTGAATAAATCTTTTGAATATTCGAATAAAATCTTTGTTCATTGAATTTTTAGTTCATCTTTTCAGACAAGCCGCCTCGATTTTATCACCGTAGGTATGAAAAGAATCATTTCTCAAATCTTTCTCGACTTATATGAATAATCTTTTAAATATTCTATCATAATTTCTGAACTTTGGTCATTGAATTTCTAAGTTTATTTTATGAACCATAGGTAGGAAAAAGAGTAATTTCTTCCAAAATTTGGCTTTACACAACTCATTGTCAAGTCAATAGATCCGGGGTTTGCGGGCTACTGTACATGGAGTGGGGTTTACCTAGTGTGCATTCACAGTGGTCGGGCCTCCGCTGGCAGGTAGCAGCTGCGGGTTCCTACGTCAACAAAAAATAAAAAAGATCCGTTAACTTCGAACTTATTCAATCCATTTGGAAAACTATACGAATATTATATCATAATTTTCTAGTCAATAGATTTTAACACTATCTGATTAAACATTAGAATTTGTAATAAAAATCTATGCAAATGTTCTTTTAATTAATTTGAACAATATGTGTTCAACATAACTCGTAAAATGAATTGAGTTGAATCTCATCTAACTTCATTAGTTAATAAAATAATACTTATATTTATTTTAATATTGTGCGTCAACGGTCTAAATTCTTAAAGACCTGACATTATATAATTTGTCTCGTGACTTTGATATCATGTTAACTATCTAGATTATCTAAATATTTCAATTGTTGGAAATGATTATTATGTTTATTTAAAAGTTGTCTTAACGCACATTTCAAAAATCGATAACGAGATTTAACCATGATCAGTAGCTGCCTATAATAGTTGGCCTAACCAAAGAGTCGCGATAGCATAAAATTAGCCTTATGAATTGAATCTTAAGTACGGGGCTTATCCCGTCCGCCTACCAATCAAAGAGATTGAGAGTAAGTGTAAACTCAATTCTAATATCATCTTAACTATTTTAACATGGTTGAAGTGTTTCTACTTCCTATACAGGAAACCATTAGAATTACTAATTAGCCCCTGTTTGAGTTACATTATTTTTTTCATTTTCATTCTCATTCATCTACTCATTTTCAACTACACATTTTTCAATAAAATAATATTTTTCATCGCATCAATAACTTTTCTTTTTTTTTCAACAACATATTCATCATCACATAAAAAAAATGCATTCTTGGGTTATTAAAAATTAACGTACGCTTTCCACATGGAAATGACAGAGTGATCGTGCTATGAAACCACGCTTTTTTCAACTTGTGTAGTTCATGCATGCGCACGCACAGTGCACATCTCTCTTTCTCGAAGCTTGCTTACTGAAGATAAATAATAAAATGAATTAACTCTCCCAAGATGATGGTTTGTTTTGAGAACGCCAAATGTTAAGAGTGTGTTTGTTTTCTATTTTTTTGTAAATATACTTCTCTTTTTTATTTTCAATCCCATATTTTTCAATAAAATAATATTACGCGCAAAAGACTTTTCTTTATTTTTAACGACACATTCTTCATCAAATCACTATTCCAAAATGCATTTTTGGCTAAAAATAAGGCTCAAACAAGCTCAATTATTCTTTTCACCTTTAGATTGATCGACTTACACGTTTGAACATAAATCATATCGAGACTTGAGGTTCGTTCTTTTAAATTATGTGGGGTGGGGTTTTACCTTTATATATTCCTTTTAGCACGATTGAAAAATTTCATTTCCTTGTAACAATTTCTTTGGAAGTTAGCTAGAATCAAATTCCCATCAATTTACAAACGTTTTAAATAATTCTCTGTCTTCTTTTCTTGAATATGTTTCTTCAAACTTCATCCATTCACTTGAGCATGGAACAAAAACAAGAAAACTAGGAAGACATTTTTTAGAGATGAAGTTGGATAATTGCTAAGGCTTGTTTATCTGGAAACTGAACCTACGACGAAAGGGTCGAGAAGCGTGTTTCTCGAGATGACTATATCTTTAAATTAGTAATTTCAAGAACGCAATAGTAAAATCGACTGAATTATTAACAAGTCTTGTTTAAAGATAGGAAACGGATAAACAAATTTCCCTTGTATAGTTGAATAAGCAATCTTTATCTTTTCTCTCTTCACTTCTCTTAATGGAGTACGGAATTCATTCTCATAAAGAAAAGGTCATTGTTTTAGAGATGGGTCTTTATAAGTAATGGGCCCAATGTATAGTTTTTGTCTCTGGGTGGGGTGACAATGGAAAATAATTCGTAGGAAAAATATATAACTCAGACCTTAACTATACTCCAATTATAAAATGTTTAAAAATTCAAAATTCAAGTGGTAATTAATAAATATTATATATATCTAATAAATATCCATCCTAATATCTTGACCAATTCCAATCTCTCCCTACAAACTCGTCCAGCCAGTCACTGGCATCTATCCTACTGCATCCTCTTTCACACCACGGTGGTAGTATAGATCTAGATAAGGGTGCTGATTCGAGATCCATGAATACAACATGTCAAGGATAGCGACTTGTTTGAATTTTTAATTTAGCAAAACATCAACGAGAATTGATTGATGATCTAATCGAACTTCAATTGCCGGATTTTTAGCGGTGAGATTTAAACTACATGTAAACTGTTACCTGTGATATTGATCCAACGACTGGTGATCAATTCTCTTGGATTTGTGACCTTTGGACATTGACCTTTATCTATGATATTTATTCAACGACCAGTGACCAATTCTCTTGGATTTTTGATATGTAAATATTGATCTGTTACCTATGCAAAATAACCTGTGAAGTGTTATATAACCTGTAACATATGAACTGTGACGTGTAAATTTGAATCTGCAACCTTTTATCAGTAGACTTTACATGTGACATCTGATCTATGACCAGTTAATATTGATCCGTGATTTATTGACATTGATCAGTGACCTATGCACATATATTTGTGTTCTATGACAAATTTTAATTCATTTGTAACCTACACATAGTGACTTGTGACTTGTGAACAAATTGACAATGGTCTCTAATAGAGGTTGTGGCGGTGCTGGATTAGTGAGGTGTGGGTTAAGTGGAGAGAAGATGAAGAGAGAAAAGAGAGGGGGTTTGGAATGAAATTGGGTTGGGTTGGGTTAGGGAGGGGAGGGGGTGGGGTGGGGTGGGGTGGGGTGGGTAGATTTTATAATATTAGAATTAATATTAATAGTTGAATTAACACATGATTTATGGTTAAGCAAACTTTATATCTGATTTTTTAACTACAATCTTTAAAAAATGCCCTAATGTAATTTCCATATAATTCATTTTTAAATAACTTTTTAGAAAAAAAGAGAGGAAAAATTGCACCACAGGTTCTCAAACTGTTTGATTAGTAATAAGTTCATCCTCAACTTAATATTTTGGTTCCCAAAATTTCATTATAGCTGCACTACAAATTTAGCTCTCAAAGCCATTCAAATATTCATAAAAATGCCATATGACCCTCGTAAAACCACGACTCAATTCCAATTTTTTAGACACTGAATAGGAATAACAAAATGTCCCACCCTGTCATAACTCACTCCAATTTTGACTCATAACAAAAAATGATATATTTGAAGGTCGTTGTCATACATATCCCCATCATCCTATATTTAATTACTCATAAACTATGTTTAATTTTAAATTAAAGTAGGGTTGAACTTGTCTAAATGCATGCATCCTATTATTGTCAATAGTGATTTAAAATAGTAATTGGGAATATGGCGATAGACATATGTCATAGATTGACAAGTAATTTGTAGATTTTTGCTCGATCAAGCTTAAAAAGATGTTAATTTTTGGTTGATTTATCAAATTTGCATTACATGCCCTTGTTTATTTTTAAGTATGAGTTCAATATAGCAAACAAATTACATATTTATCTATGGTCAAGTTGAACATCGACTAAAACATATATAACTTAATTAATCGGACTAACGTAGTCCACAAGTACTATCCAACGTTACCATGTAGCTAATATATCTACATAATACAAGACCAATCTAATCTATGTCAGCTAAAACTAGCTTAATGTTGGGCTAGACTATATCCTACTTTAAACTAACTTTGTGGATTATTTGTTGATCTCAAAACTCTCTAGGGCTATGCTCTCAACAAATATCCTACCATGCAATACTTCCAACCTAAAGATTGTCCAAAACCTGATTCGAACGCAACAATGACCTTCACTTGTTAGTTCTTGATTGTTTCACAATTATCGATGCCATCAACGTGTTCGCTTGGTTGGCTGCTAGGTGAAGTTGTCCGAAGACCAGATTGACGATGGAGTAGACCGAATATTTTCTCATGTGGAATGCAACGAAAAACATATAGTACTATCACGTGCCTCACTACTAACAACCTATATGACCTTTGCTACCACGTTGGTACCTGCGTGGGGTTTCGTAGGATCCATGGTGTAACGCTATTAATCCCAAAGGATAATCACAGAGTAAAAGTAAAACATAAACTAACAAAACTTTTTCTTTTTCCTTGTTTTATCCAAGTTGCCAATGAATTTAGCCACCAACATGGGGATAAAAAAATCAAAATAGAACCAAGTAGGGACATCTAAACCCAATCATAGGCAGAATTCTGGCCAGAGAAGGCATTCCACTTTGTTAAGGTCCCCAACCTATTGGTAATGTAGCAAGTAGGTCCTCAACCTATTATCTTAGCGGCTGCACTCACACCCTTTAATTTTTTTAGTAATCTATTCGAACAAATTTACCCTTATCATTGATTAAAAAATTAAATTCTTATTAGAAAACAGCAAAGACAAGAGAAAATTAAAAGAAAACAGAAAAATAAAAGAGCACAAAATCCACCAATCCTTGTCTTCTATAATATTTTCCTTTTCCCTTTCTGCATTTATTTATTTCTGTTTGATTGTATCATCAAAATTTTGAATTTTTAACTAAACATAATAGTCCCAAACATTATAAAAATGAAAAGTTGGACTCTCGGAGACTAAGGCTACCAATATATTAGGTTGGAGACTCAATTGTTACATTTTTAATTAGTTGGGGACTCCAACTGTAAATTTTCCCACCCCTAAATATTACAAAAAATTCACAGTGGTACCATGAATCTAACCCAAACTTTGACAATACGTTTATGCTTTGTCAGATGACGTGTCGAATTGACAAAGACCCGTCCCACCTTCTCCCTCGTAACACAATAATCTCTCTCCATTTCTAACATAAATTCTGGGTTACAGAGCAGAACAAGGGACAAAAACTCAACACTACACCATAGTATAATCGGAAATTCGAGATTTGTTTGAGTGTAATGGATGAAGATGAAGATGTACAAGATTGAGCAAAGTCTGGCATTTCAGGTGAAAAGTAGTGAAAATCAAAGGCCATTGAAGGATTTGATGTTAAGGTATTTTAGTTTAAGAGGGATGATTATAATGGTTTTGCTAACTTTATCACTCTTGGTGTTGCCACTGCTTCTGCCACCACTTCCGCCGCCGCCGCCAGTTCTCCTCCTTGTCCCAGTTTTGATGATGTTTGTGCTGATATTCTTGGCCTTTTCCCCATAACAAGTGCCCAATATTTCTGTCATTTCTGTATGAGTTATTATATACATATATGTATATCAGTGTATGTATATATCGGTGTACTGTGGAAGATTGGAATATGTGTTCGTGATCTTCTGTTTTTAGATCGATTTGTAAGAAAATCTTGCATATAATGCTTCTAACTCGACCTTTTGATTTGATCAATTATTCATATGCATATCGTATATATTCTTTTCATTATTTCACCTTCCAAAATTATTTTAATTTACATTATCGTAGGTTGATTGACTGAGATTGGTAAAATATCGAGTCTTACTGATTTTTCTTCGAAATATTGGAATTAGGGACCGTTTGGGGTGCTTTTAATAGAAGAGTTTTACGAGAAAGTTACTTAAATCAGCTTCATCTAAAAGTTGTTCCGGCATGAGAAAAATATCTTAATATACGTTAAAAAAAAAAAAACTTCTTAAGTATCCTCAATTTTACAACAAAATATTTCTTTCTCGTGAAGTAAGCCCCCGTTTGGCCTCCATTATTTGTCATTAGATTCAGGGGCGAATCCAGACTTTTCGTTCAATTAGGGCGGCGATCGTTGACCGATCGGTCAACAATCGTAATAGTCGAAAATAAAATTCAATACATAAGTAAATGCATTAAAACGTAAAAAGTATATACATATGAAAATATAATTCAACACAATCCAAAATACTGCAAAATCGCTCCATAATCTGCAAAATGTCCAAATTTATTTTTCAATTAAAATTGATTAAAAAATAGTGTACACATGATTTAATTGAACCAAACATCATCTCCATTAATTTTTTTCACTTATTCCTAAGTTTCTTAAAAACTTAAATTCCCAAATCACAAATCAAAATTAGAAGTCATAACTCATAGTTTCAGACAATAATATAATATAACATATATTCTCATTTCTCATGAATCACAAATTCACAAAACTTACAAAATAAAAATAAAAAAATTTGAAAAACAGTTTGTCAAGGATAGGCAGCCGGCAACCAGTAATAAGATAAGACTCATAGCATTATAGCAACTAGCCAACTAGCAATATTGATTTCAAATTTTCAAGGGGCAAGATTTTTGAGCAAATACCTTTCCCCCCGTCGATTTGAGCAGAGGCATATCAACTTGGGGAAATTTTTTATTTCCTAAAAAATCATTTTTTTAATCAAAATTTGGTGTTCGTTTAACTTTGTTTTACATGAAAATTGTCTATTTAAGGGATAATATTTTTTACAAATGTGGATATATTTTGTATCCATTGCCCAAAAAAAAAAAACATGGAAACCATTTTCCCACCTAAATGGTGGGAAAAAGAATTCAAGAAAAAGCTAGAAAGTGTCATGTGTGAGAGAAAGTGACAATTCCAATTGTCAAGAAANACCTAAATGGTGGGAAAAAGAATTCAAGAAAAAACTAGAAAGTGTCATGTGTGAGAGAAAGTGACAATTCCAATTGTCAAGAAAAAGCATGCTATCAAACACTAAAATACATCATGGAAAATCAACCATATCAAACACACCCTAATAGATTACAACATAGCATAAGAGGAAACACATTTTATATGGAATGTCAAATTAAGGGTGGTGGCACATTTAATATACAATCCTCGAATGTTGCAAAAACTTGGCAGTTTGCATTGTCCTTTTCTAATATAAAAGAAAAGAAATGTGGGTTTTGGTGTGGTCTGCAGATTCATCTGTACTTGGACCACCACTGCCGTCTTTATGCGGTGGCTGGTCATCGCCGGCCACCACATGTTTTTTCATCGCCCTACACATACAAATGCCTAAATAATATAGCATTTTGACGCCTACTAGATTCCACCTGGTATGGCCTCTCTGAAATTGTCACAAAGGCTGACATTCATGGGTACATTTGGATTTCAACCATGTATTCAGCATGGTTTACTCAGAAGAGACGTGTAATTTGTCCTTGTTTGGTACCCATTATCAAAAAAAATTATTCTACTCACTCTTATTTTCAACCACATAATCATTCATAAAATATATTACACGAAAATTAAAATTTTTTCTTTCTTTTTCAACCACACACTCTTCAAAAAATATTACTCAAAAAGTTATAATTTGAAATGATGGGGGTCGAACATGACTAAATTTGTGTGTGCAAGTGGATTAAATAATTGACAAAGGAAAGGTAGGATTGATCAATTAAAGCTCACTATGGCAGAGATACTCCAACTCAATAATTCTATTGCTATAAAAATTGATAGCAATTATGTCGTGACCTTCGGTGTGTAACAATTAGATATCAAATTGAAGATCCTCATTTCAATATGACCAATTTACAAAGGATGTACCTCGTGAAAGTAAAAATTATCAATTTACCATTTGTGGTAGATCTTCTTCAAATTGATGCATACAAAAATAATTTACAAATGCTCCTAGGTATGCACTTTCCTAATATTAACATTTTCAAAGTGTTAAAAATTTCATTATATTTTTTCAATTTTCGAGATTTGGTTATTGATTATAAAGAAATAAATGTCACACCGATCACAAATGAAATCAACATGAGGATGTTGACTACTCTTCATAAAATTGTTCTACAAAGACGTAACCATAAGTCTCAATAACGATGAACTTGAAAAACGTTCGTGATTAAGAGAATTCAAAAGTGGGTTTTCACTTGAAAAGTCGTCCACATTCTTAAAAAGGGATAATGAGTAATAAGGTTAAACTGTTGTATTGATCATTTTTTGGAAGCTAAACCTTCAAATGATGGTAACGAGAAATTCATTACTTAGTGATGATGAAATGTTTAGTTCTTGCTCTTCTACTAAAGTAGATAGAATCCGTTGAGACTAACTTGCTACAAGCTTGAAAGAATGAGGAGACGTTGCAAAATTATAAGTTAAAAGATCAACTTTTAAGTAATTCTATTATTTTCCACTATCAATGATCTACTCTAAAATAAAGATGATAGAGACCTAATTATATATAGATAGAACTCCATATGTTGAACCAATTGTATTTTCAAGTATTTTATTTGCAAGTTCTCTGCTTCTTCACAATTGATCAGTAACAACAAATCAATAGCACAAGAAACCAAACAAATGCACCACAGTGCATCTTAGTACTCCATTACTTATTTTAATGTATCTGCTCCACAAAATTATGGAGACAAGTGCATTCTTTATTGACCAATGCATATGCATTGTGGAAAGTTCTAATTATTGGACATGAAATGGAGAAAATGGCCACGAAGAAGTACCCTCTGAGAGTTTTGAAACCATAACTGGGTGTTAGGTGGGGGTGGGGTGGGGATTTCGAGATGATCAAAATGTCAGAAAATGCAGCCTCAGATTCAGACAACCTAGTACTTACATTATTTCCAAGATCCTGTACTGAAGGCACTACAAAAGATCTGTTGTTCTTCAGCCAACGATGACCTTCAATTTCAATCGACCAACAATGGTGATTTCATTCCAATAGGTAGGGACTGAGTGTTCTATACAGATGCATATTTGCTGAGTTACAGGTTGCAAGTTTGTGCATACATGGCCCATCTTCGACTAATCATGTCATTTCCTATGCAGATTGCAAAGTCACCTCCCCAGTGGCTGTTTGGTCGAAGTTGGCACAAGCCTCCGGAGTGTCTTCTTCACTTGGTGGAACCAGTTGCCAAAAGAGCGGCAAATATTTGTCCCATTCCTTGAGAATGGCAGTGCCTTTGCTGCTCCCGGTTTTTTCCTAGACACGAAAACAGATGCATGTAGTATAAGAACCGTGCAGAACGGTTTCCTTTACGTGGAATGTGCATCAAATTTTAAAGTTTTGAAGTCAGAATCCAAATTGTATGTTGGAAATTGATATAGAAGACATCCATGTATGTTTTTTATGTGATAACGAGACAGTAGTGTGATTAACTAAACAAACTGCAAGCTGGATGGTATGACGATGTTTCAACTTACAACATGGGCTTCAATAAGGCTCTTTAGTTGCATCTGACCGACCGAAGCAACCACTCTCTGGATCTTCACGATTTCCTTGTTCACCTGTTAGTTTACATGGTATAACATGAGACAGAAAACTATAGTTGTACAATCGGTTACGAATAGTCCATCTCTACATGTGACCAAACAAACACGAAACAGAGATATGGATCTTCGTACATACATAACATAACATACATACATACATACATACACACACCATCAGGATCCATGATGGTTACTAAATTTTAATCAAGTTTTCATTTGGGACGCTAAACTTCATTTTTGTTTCAAATCGGCCGTTGAACTTAAACTTCGCTTAACTTGGAACAAAAAGAGGTTCAGTAACCAATGTGATATTTTGCTAAAAATCAATGACCACCAGAGGTTTTAAGTTACAATACATTTCCCCTCAAAAAGTACATAGCAACAAACCTTGGGGATGAGTGTATCGTCCTCATCAAGAATGTACGCCAAACCTCCAGTCATACCTGCTGCCACATTTCTACCCACCCTGTCAAAAGCAAGACAGAAACTCAGAATATGGAAATCCTCCACACATATACATTCCATATCATATGGTCATTATTAATGAGAATACTCACTTTCCAAGCACAACCACACAACCTCCTGTCATGTACTCACAACAGTGATCTCCAGTTCCTTCCACCACTGCTTGAGCAAGTGAGTTTCTTACTGCAAAACGCTCCCCGGCTTTCCCTCTGACGAAGACCTGACCCCCTGTGGCTCCATACAAGCAGGTATTCCCTACAATAGTGGCATCCTGAGGCAAAAACCCGGTATTTTCAACGGGAGTCACAGCCAATTCACCTCCGGCCATACCCTAAAACAAACTTATGTATTAGATGCTATAAAAGGAGGGGATGATAAAGTTCTATAGTCCTCCCTAGCAAACAAGTCATAACTCATCAAATTTAATGCTGGAAAGAAGTAGAATGAAAATGATGTCATTCTAATCATAATAACAGCAACAACAGCAATTATTTCAATGGAAGTTCATCAACCAATTGTATGATTCAAGTGTAAAAGGTTGACCAGCATACCTTCCCCACGTAATCGTTAGCTTCTCCTACAAGTCGAATGTTCATTCCAGGTGTCAGAAAACATGCAAACGACTGCCCAGCACTCCCTGTGAATCTGCATGAAGAAAGAAATACATCATTAGTTTCAAACAAGGTCATTGTATAATAAAATAACAACACTAGTGGAATGAAATTTCTGCCTTAGCCATTATATTACGTTAAATTTAGCTGCCCAGCAAAACCAGAATCTCCATATTTCTTTGCGATCACACCTGAAATACGCCCACAAACTGCTCTGTCCACATTGTATATATTTACAGTTTTATTAATCACCAGTTCTTTCTCAATTGCCTCTGATACCTGTAGATAGGGGAACATTGTTTTAGATAATCAATTCAGTAAATGACACGGTGTTATACAGGCAGACAGAAAATCCAGATTCGTCAGAAACAGAAGTCCAAATAAAGAAGCATGAAAAATCTTAAAAATTGATTCTCTTTTATGAAAAATATAGACCACCTGATGATAGTAAATATTGCTGTAGTACAGCTTTGTCTAGAGAACATTACAAAAACCTAAGATGTGCAAAAATATGTCCGTGGGTGATCCTATGCTAGCTATTCAACCCTGAACTACTAGTTATCATATAATACTTTATTAGCTTTCCTACAATGGAATTTCAAGGTGAAACCCACGTACTTTTTGCAGCAAAAAAAGAAGCCTCTACATGTTTAACCAGGTGAAAGAATAGTGAAAATTTTAACCATTCAATGTGCATCCAAGAAATAATCATGGAATCTGTTGAAGTTGGGCATGCTTCTTTTTAAGGAAAGATAATAAACAGCTATTTTCCCTAACTCTCTTAGACGGAAATTTCTGATAGTTTTGAAGAATTTATAATAAAAAATTCGTGAAGTTATCAACTGAGCAACTGATAATACTCTTTTTCTTCGTCCGTAGAAAAAAAGAAACTCATTTTAATGCAACAATTATTACCTCTTGATCTGAAAGTAAGACATCATCCAAAACTGGACCATTACTGTGAACTTCCTGATTCCTAATCATAGTGCTGCTCCATTTTGGCAATCCGGCACTCTAAAAACAAAAGACGTGGACATTATTTTATGAAAGACAAAATTGATTCATGTAAAAATGGATTAGAAGTATATATCGCATACTTACAGAGAGAATATAACTAAGATCAAGATGCTGAGTCTTCATCAATGAAATATCTCGAGATCTTAGTAGCTCTGTACGTCCAATTATGTCATCCAGTTTTCCATAGCCCAGTTGGGCCAACATGCCTCTTACCTAGCCAAATATTGTCAAGAAACCATTAACATGTGCTTTAAAAAGAACATAAACATGCCATAGAACCCAAACCAGGCAGTGCCAAAAGGTTCAAGAAGTTAGAACCTAAATAACTAGGGGTTGAAATCCGGCCTTTCAACATTGAATTTAACTAATTCTTATATTCATTAATTTATTACATCAGACACGAACACCATATTATTGGTTCACCTAAAGCCTTCGTCTAGGATGCTTAATATAGTTTTTTTCTACAAGAATATCTCCTCTTTATCTCCTCTTAATCAGAAATTGCTCATTTTCAAAAAGGTAGAAGTTTCCTGACAACCTCAAATTTCCGAAAGGGCCCCCACCCACCACAAAGCCAGAAAACAGAAATTAGTGGAAGGAAGAAACAAGGCCAATATCCCTCGAAGTCTTCTTCTTTACAACAGAAACTTGTTTTGGCGAGCAAGGAAATTCCACTCGCAGGAGCACCCAATCCCAACCCCAGTTATACTTTCAATGCTGAATGTTCTCAAATTAGCAGCAGTACGAGGAAGTCAGATACAGGTGTTCAGGAGATCAATCTTATTGTACTAATATTCACGATTTAGCAACTTCGCACGTATTACTGTGTTGCATTAACATTATAAGCAAAGGAATTAGAACTCTAAGAAACCTGAAACATGATTAGATTGAAGCATCTTGTGACAAAATTCGTATATGCAGAAATACAGATTACCTCTTCAGCAACATATAAAAAGAAGTTGACCAGGTCACCAGGTAGACCAGGAAAACGAGCCCTTAATTCCTCTCTCTGAAGTAAATTAAATTGAAGATATTATTAAATATTATAAAAGAAATCAGAAATTTCTAGGCGATGCACTAGGTGAATATAAAAAGTGCAGTATTATGTAAGAATCCTTATCACCTGACTGGCAACACCAACAGGACAATTATTCGTGTGGCAGATACGAGCCATCACACAACCAGTGGCAATCATTGCTACAGAACCAAATCCATACTCATCAGCACCCATTGCGGCAGCCATTAGGACATCAAATCCACTTTTAAAGCCACCATCAACTCTAAGAATAACTCTTTCTCTGAGTCCATTTGAAATGAGTGTCTTTAAATGATAGCAAAACCCCAGACCCAAAATATAAAGGAAAAAAAATGTTAATTTGATTTGAGATAAAGATGGATGGGAAAGAAGGAAGCGGTCATATATTGAAACTATCAAGCCCACCTGGTGCGTTTCTGTAAGCCCGAGTTCCCAAGGACCACCAGCATGCTTGATGGAACTCACAGGGCTGGCTCCAGTTCCCCCATCATGCCCAGATATCTGCCAACCAGGTCAAAAATATTAGTGAAGGTTGTTGGTTGATTATATTCTATTTTACACCACAATGAAGTCAAAAGTCTTAAGAAGAATTTACCATATAATGATGGTTTGACGTAACAATTGTTGTCTACTGTACAAGAATAGCATTCCATGATTTTTTACAACATGCACGTGTTTGCATGTGATTCACATTTCATGATGATGACATCAAACAATCTAGATAATTATAGCATTTGAAAAATGTATGACAGACAGCATCCCAGAGTTTCTTTGCGATATCAAACAAAAAATTTAATTTACGCTTTGTATCGTATGGAGGTCCAAAAATGTTTTGCTGAGCTTAAAAAAGTAAAAGTAACTAAATTTTTTTGTTTCCGATCATGTTTCGATAACTTAACTTACTTATTCCCAACTTTCATCGATGAAAAAAAAATTATTTATTTCAAACTTACTTATTTCCATTATAAGTAGCCTTTTTAAGCTTAGACAAACATACTATCAGCACTTCGACTTCGGGCAAAAAGATGAATCATCTTTGATTTATACCTGTATAATATCAGCATTACCCTTTGCTACCCCAGAAGCCACTGTGCCAATGCCTGCTTCTGCCACGAGCTTTACAGATACTTTGGCCTTAGGGTTGACCTGTTCATTATCATTAAATAGAAATATGAATCTCATAGTTCTCTAATCACATAATTTCGGGCATTTACAGAAAACTGAGAAAAGTACAAATATGTTGTATATCTTCACCTGATGAAGGTCAAAAATCAGTTGAGCGAGATCCTCAATAGAATAAATGTCATGGTGTGGAGGTGGAGATATGAGAGGGACACCAGGTTTTGAGTTCCTTAGTCTTGCAATATAAGCGCTAACTTTTTTCCCTGGCAGTTGTCCGCCTTCACCAGGTTTTGCACCTTGAGCAATTTTGATTTCTAGCTGATCAGCATTAGCCAAGAATGTTGGAGTAACACCAAAGCGTCCTGAAGCAACCTGAAAGACCAAATTAAATAACCATGGTAGTTTTTGTTACTGATAATACTTCTTATGAGTGCATGTTTGGTAAGTAGCACTAGACAAGAGTGGAAGGCATAACAAACAAGACTTTAGCTTGTTTTTCATCCTTAATAATGTTCAGGTGCTACCGAATCCTCCTCACCAAACATGCCATGAACGGATAGTGTTCGCACCTGCTTGATGGCACTAGTTGCAGTATCACCATTTTGAAGACCTTTAAGGTGCGGCAATGTTGGAGAGTACCCATCAACAACATCAGTAAGTGGACTCCAGCGAATAGGATCCTGGATGAAGATGAAATTTCAATAAAGTAAATGTAGCACAACAAGTTTTGCCATGGTATATATAATATTTATCTGAAATTAATCACGAATTAATCACATTCCAACTTAAAAAATTTCTTCTTATCTTGTCTAAAATCTAACAATAAAAGCTATTAATTTTCATGATACTATCAAAAATTTGGTTTAGAAGGCCAAAATGAAATGGATGAGGATTCAAATTCACGTAGATTATCTAATTACCTACCCCTTCCTACTAAGATGCATAGTATAATAAAATTATCGTGATGTATGAAGTTTAATTGGCAGTTACTATATCATAATTTTAATAATTTTGATATGGATTTGGTTGACTTTTCAGACTCTAGTCAAGTTTGGGCTCAATTGATGAGTTCCTGTTTGCACTGAGATTTTGAATCAATGGTATTGTAAAATATTGAACTGGACTCGTTCCATCCGGATCCAATGTAGTTGTTTACCTCACCCCCTTCTCCTGAATTAGATTTCCCACCCAATCTATTCATGGCAATAGCAATCGCTTCATGAGTTTCCCTGGAAATAGCTCCAAGTGACATGCCACCAGTGCAAAACCGCTGAACAATAGATGTAGCAGGTTCTACCTTTCCAACTGGAATCGGGGAACGATCACTTTTAAACTCAAGGAGATCCCTGAGAACCTGTGATCAGGGCAAGTATAAAAAACATTCAAAGATTGTTGATCACCCGGTATAGTGTCAATAATAATGCACCAAAGGTGTCAAATGAGCATGCCAAGTTTACAGAGCTTTCTGTAGAATCAAATCATTATATTAATTTTGGCAACTCACATTCACGGGCCGGTTAACCAAATGCTGTTGATAAATTGAGTAAGCACTTTCACTCTTTTGGCGGACAGCTTTATGGAGCAGCTTTGACATTTCGGGGTTGTTACCATGATATTCGCCTTAGAATTAAAGAGGCAGAAGAGTTTAGCATTTCTTAGTGAAATAAAATAAACGTTGGTCAAATGAAGACATAAAAGTCGCATGCATTATAAATTGAAAATTCTGTCATAAACCACAATAGGTGTACAAAGTATAAGTTCTTCAGACATTTCAACTTGTCAAAAACATATACCTCCAGGTCTAAATTGTATGAACCCAAAATTTTCAAGTCTTTTAGCTGTATCTTCAGAGAAAGCCTTAACCCAAAATGAGAGGGTCTCCCTTGCCAACTGCAAGATTTAGCTGTTGTTAATGCAAGAAATAAACAGTATGGATATGTCAACATTGAAGCTTCGTACAGAACACTGCCATATATCGTTATGGCAAATCATTGTATCAAAGTGACAATCTGAAATCGTATTTCGGTTCAATATGATCACCTACGAGACTCACCTTTGGTTTTAGTTTCCATAGGTGTATTATTCTACATTTCCCAAAAGAACATTCATTTGATAGTATGCAGTAGATGCAAACTTTTTGCAAAGATATCAGAGGTTGACAACGTCGTGCTGAAAATCTTATTATGCTCATCAAGTTCATTATGTTGTGTATGGTCTAAATTTCTTATCAACGAAAACATTTCTTGAAGTTTCTAATATAATAAGAAACTTAGACATTAACTTACATTAGTTAATGTCTTTTAAATATTTTCACCATCTTCTCAACATTTTAGCGAGACTCAGCAATATTTTTAAAAGATATATACCACAGACAATTAGCCATTCTAAAATGTTTATAAGTGCAAAAGAGCAACAAAATAGAGCTCTGTGTTGAGTTTGAATTCCTAGTACACTACTCTCCAACAATTTAAAGACGGGGATCAAAGATAGGTTCTCAAGTAATAAGTTATCTTTTAACAGTGGAAGCATTACATCATTTTGGTTTTTGAGAACACATTATGCCAAAGAAGAGCTGAATGTGAAAAGCCAGCTGTGCAGGTTAAAAAATCTAATGATATGTCATAAGCAGGAGAGGTTAAATTTTAGGAAAAAGTAATTTGTAGTCATGTAGTTAATAAATTGTAGTCATCCCACCAAAAAATAAAATAATTTAATTTTATAATAAAAATAAGAACAAGGGCCAGTGCAACTATACAACAATGTGCTTCACTCTTATTTTGAGCATTACCTCATCCAAGGTTAAACCACCAATGCTCGACATACTCCCACAAAATGCGATATCAATGATCTCATTGCCCAATCCATAAACTTCAAATATCTGAGCGCCACAATAACTAAAGCCAAGTACTTTTCAGAAATATTTATTATGTAAAAAGAAAGACAGATAAAAAAGTAATATAGGCCACAAATCCGGGATAATGAGAAATTACAAATTAAAAGGTGGCTTTGACATAAGCATGTACCTTGACAGCAATGAGATGCCCATTTTGGAGAGAATTTTCAGAAGGCCAGATTTTACTGCCTGGAATAGAATTTAGAACAATTATTTCCCATTCAGCATAGTCAACCAGAAAGTTCCTCCAGGGAACAAAGAACTAAGGGAAAAAGTCTCCAGAGATCCAATAAAAAGTAAAATACTTAACAATTTTTGAATCATCAAGAATTTAAAGTAAAATAATTAGCCCGGTAATTTCCAACCATGGCAACACCTAGAAGTTTACATAGAAAAAACAAGAATTATACATCTTTCTGCTAGATGCTAAAATTATTTAAAAATGGGATGCAGATTTCCCATCTAATTCTTCTGAATTTTTCTATTTCATTCAAATGGGTTCATCTATTATTTAGTTTCATAGTTCGTGTAATCATGTGCTTCCATAAACCCAACACTTCTAGTTTGCATTTGTACTCTCTATTATGCGTTGCTACTCTACTGACATATATGAACACTTATATTAAACTTGGTGAATGTCCTACAATTTCTTTGGAACCTAACATGTTAAATACTTCCAATACCACAAACTTGCAAAAAAGAAATACCTCAAGGGCATGCACATCCTAAAAAATTCTTACAGCATAGAAATTTAAAGAAGGACAAGGATACCTAAGGATGGGTCGCCGAAAAAAAATTTAAGAATTGCACGTCTACACAGCTGAAGCATCATATAATAAGTTTGGAACACTAAACATTCAGAACTTCTTATATGTGTGAACCTCATATCAACAATATCCAGGCTATGCAGCACTGCTATAGAGTCCTGAATTCGAGTATAATACAGGCAATGTCTACACATTCAACAAATATTGGAAACAGATCCACGAATATTCATATTGCACATATAGAAGATTCTCTTTGTAATAGTAGATATGTTAGGAGATCTCAGGCACATTTTGCAGAACTAAGAAATATCATGAAGCTGTAACTATTTGACATGAATGTCACTTAAGATAATGATTCGATTTTAACCAACAGAAGGCAACAAAATATGAATCCAGCGAAAGGAACGTGACTCTTATAAACATGGATAAAAGAACAACAACAAAAGCAATAAACATCTAAAGAACATTGTGACCAGCAAATATAAGAACCTTGCAAAAGTTCTTTTGAGCCTGTTCAATTGTAACAGTGGGCATTTTCCCGTTCCGCATCAGGTTTACAGTTTTATTGCTCAAGCGCCACTGTCTGCAAGTCTCAAGTGCCAAGTATGGACATACAGCACTGCAAAGATATAAAGAGAAGACTAAGGAAATGGCAGTTGAAACAACAAAGAGATGCACAAATAAAAAATGAACAAAATTGAATTGAACTATGGAAGCAGCAATTTTGAATATGTTGAAGGGAGATATTTTGTACTCCATTTGTCAATACATGTGCAAGAAGTTCTGTAGCCCATGTACCAAAACAAAAAGGAAGGGAGGAAGCAAGGAAGGAAGGAAGGAGGGAGGGAGTAGAGAGAGAGAGAGAGAGAGAGAGAGAGAGAGAGAGAGAGATGCAATATAAAAACTGTAATTTCAATAAATCAAGGGCACAGCCAAACTAAAATAAAAAGAATTACTATAGAGAAACTACAACAAAAATAATAAATCGAGGTATATCAAATATTGCCTGGAGGATATAAAAACAATTCTATCCAATGTCAAATGCAATGACAATGGATAAACTACAACAAAAATAATAAACCGAGATATATCAAATATTGCCTGGAGGACATAAAAACAATTTTATCCTATGTCAAATGCAATAACAATCTCTCCAATAACAATTTTTAAAAGCAAATAATCAAATAGTGGTCATAGATAACGGAAGTAACCTTGCACCATATCCAATCAGACATGCAAACTGATGAGTACTAAAGCACTGAGCGGTATCAGCAATGATAGAAGCTGACATTCGCAGTCCATTCTGAATTAGATGCTGGTGAACAGCACCCACAGCAAGAAGTATTGGAATTGCAGGCCGAGTTGCCTCCTGGAAAAAGCAAATGTTATCAGGATGCACAACCTAACAATAAAAAGGCTAGACAGAGGATGAGACTAGGAAAACATTTTTAAAAATTGGCTATTGTAGGACATGCCTATCAGTTGAAAGGATGTTAATTTGCACATAAAAGTAAGATAAAAGAAGTTTAAATGGAACCAAATTGTAAGATTTCTGTTGGAGTCTTTGATTTATAATTGATCATAAACAATATGTCAAACCTCGTCATTGTAATTACTGTAATTTAGATACTGATTTGTAGCTCCTAATTTAGAGTGGCTTCCACTACAATAGCCAAAGTTAGTCAACTATTGTAATTATATATTGTATTGTACTTATGAATACAACACAGATTTCTCTTTTCCAGAAATTCTAACATCAACAAACTACAAAAGCTATAAGCAACAAGGAACCGCAATATTCTTGCTTCCTTCACCCAATTGTTACAGTAATACTTTCCTGTTCCAGACCATCCTTTGAAAAGGGAATCTAATCTTACGACTTGTTTCCTGAACTATTTTTGTATCAATGGATTTTTCAAGATTTTATACCACTAATAATGTCATTTATCCTTTTATTTATACGGTAGTGTGGAAAATAGATGTGGACAATCCCAGAGGCAGGTAACAAAGGCACGTTTCCTTAAAAAGATGATACTCCAAGAAGTGAATTTTGAATGGGACTGAGGGAGACTGACTCATGAATGGCACTAAAACCTTAAATTCGTAATTATACCGGGCAATCTGATGCAAGAAAGGCTGTGTTAAGTCACTGCAACTAGAAGATAAAAGTGGGCACATATGAATTATGCTCTTACCAGCTCATCAGACCTATCAGAAAGCACAAGCAGCTGAGAACCATTTCTAACAGCTTCATCAGCAGCTTCACAAAGCTTAGTAAGTGTTTTCTCCAGCGAACCATCAACCCCTTTCCTTATGTTAAAAAATGCAGGTAATACTTGGGCTTTCAAGTATGGATCTTTCAATAAAGACTCGAACTCCCCTTCATTCAGCACAGGACTTGACAAAATTACCTGGTTGAAAAATTTAACTCACTAAGCTCAAAACACAAACAAAAAGGAAAAAAGAAGTGTAGAAAAGATCAAATATTACACCGAGTGTAAATTCAGAAGATATGAAAGAAACAAGAAGCCTTCCTCTGTGTTCCTCTGTGTTTTAAATGAAAATAAAGAAAAGAAGAAAAACCTGAGAGGCATTCTCAGGACCAATTCCTAGTATATTTCCTCTCTTCCCAAGGTTAACTTCAAGAGACATGACCAATCCTTCTCTGAGAGGATCAATGGCAGGATTTGTAACCTGACATTTACAATCACAAAACCCCATTATGAATGAAACAAAGTCTAAAAAGTTTAGCAACAAGATATTTCAGAAAGATAATTTAACTGCTAATCTGGAACTATGATAACAGAAAATTAACTTCATAGGACCAATAATATATAAAGCTACAAAAAGAGTAAACAATATATTGAAATTCTCCAGAATCCCACACTTCACATATTTAACTAGAAAGTGATTGGATATCAAACAAAAAACTTCAGTACTTACACAAACATCTAAAAGCGCCAAATCTGCAGAAAGATTGAAGTTGCTTTAGAGCACTAAACATTGTTTTCACAAAAAAAAGTTCCGTACCTGAGCAAACCGTTGCTTGAAATAATCATATAACATGTGTGGCTTTTGAGATAATACTGCCAACGGAATATCGTCCCCCATGCAAAAAGTAGGCTCCTTCCCTTGACCAGCCATAGTTTCAATCACCATTTGAACATCCTCACTGGAATAGCCAAATGCCCTGTTGTCATAAAGAATAAAAAATTCATGACAAGCCAAAGTAATCGATACTGCAGTCTGGCACAAGTCACACCCATGGCTCGAACAAGGTTACAAGAGTACTGGCATATGTAAAGCATCTGAATCCCCACCCCCCACCAAAAAAAAAAAAAGAATATTTAACTATAAAATTTCCAAGGACTTACTGTTGGCGTCTTAATATTACTTCATTGTCCATTAGTGTAGATGAAAGAAAGTTTGCTGGCTTTATAGAACGGAGATTTTCAGTAACCCATTTTCCATAAGGATTTGACAGTGCAACTCGCTTTTTGACCTCTGTATTCTCATACACCTGCATAAAATAATGAACAATTTACTAATTTATTATGAAAAGATTATGATGTATTATAAATTATAAGCTCTTTAATATTCACAATCCAAATCTAACACGAATAGCAATGTATGATTGAAATATTTAACCTCATTGAAGCCTAGACATACATTATAAAATGTGTGTTTCTTTGTAAATTTGTAACACCGTCTAAACTTCCTGAAAATATATTGACTTTGGGATATTGGATTGACAATTTAAATAATATTTGTGAAAATATAGCGAATCATAGAAAGATACAGAAGATACATCTGAAAAGTCAACATAGTACTTCAATGCAAAGACAATAAAAGGTCCATTGTTCCATATCGTTAACAGAGTCGCCAATGCCAAAAATTTAATCCCAAAGGAATCAAAATTAATGTTAGATCTCAGCACAGACCTGACCACTGGATAAATCGACGGTTATCATCATTCCAGGACCTAACCGTCCTTTCATTATGATTTTGGAATCATCCGTTGGTAGGACGCCAACCTAGAAAAGAACAAGATAACTTATCATTAGGATATCATTTTATGTATGAATGTAAGCATAATTAAGAAGAAAAACTAGTCATAATTTGATGAGTAGTTTTCTGACTAAGCAGTTCAAGAAAGATAATAATATTACAGATATTTTACTGAACTATCTGGCAAACCTGGTTTCAATTCATCAGCAAATATCCATTTCCAAACACCACCACTTTCATATGAGGAATCAGAAATTTTTTCAAAGACTGGCATAAGATTCTTAATCCAGATAAAACTGATTTCTACAAAAGATTTTCTAATGTCATGGTTAATGCTTCGTATCCTAAAGGTCTTCCTCTATTGCACCATAGGCAGTGAAGGAAGTAGAGCTACAGTTTGACTTCAAGCTCCAATTGAGTTTGTGTTGAGCTTCAGCCAGTTTGTTAATACTGAGCATGATCTGGAAGATTGGAGTATTGGCTCAGATTGTAAGCTTATACCAGGAGGCTGTGCTCTCTCTAATTCTTCCACACCAGACAAGCCCAAAGTCAACATTATTCATAATAAGGGCATTCGGCCTTCCATGCTATCAAAGGAGTTTAGTGTGCTTTCTAGAAAAGTTAAAACCTAGAGAAGGGACTGAAACAGAGATAGAAAAATAGACACACCTCAGATGCGACATAGACAACATTGTCTACTGTCCGCCAATATCTAGCAGGGCGAAGTCCATTACGGTCCAGACAAGCTCCAACTGTTTTCCCATCACTGTCAAAAATGACGGAAAATAAGATAAGGATGTAACTATGAGGAAAAAGAAAAAAAAAAAAAAGAGGTTGTTGTGTTATACTTGACTAATTGTAGAAATGCTGGCAAATGATGCAATCGGAATCTGCTCACATATTGATATCAGCATGCATCCAAACTCTCTTAACGAAGATTTATTTTAGAGAATGAACAGTATTTTCTTTTTTCTTTGGGGTTTTAAACCATTTATTCAATCCTGGAAATGGAATTTTGACAAAACAAAAAAAAAACAACTCATTGGATCTAAAGTAACACGTAGAAATTCAAAATGTTTGTGATTAATAACTTTATGAAAATGATTAAGCATAAATAATAGATCCAAGAAAAAAATTTCACTTAGCGTTTCAGAACTCAAAAATCAAGGATATAACTTAACAACAATTAGGTAACTAAACAGATGACAACAAATAACACCCAACAGAGAGCTGAAACTCCTTTAAATCTAAAATAAAAACCACAACAAACCACGCCCTCTGTTTGGGTGGCCATTGGCCAAGATTCACAATTTAGACTACTCACCTCACACTTAACCTTGACAATGAACTCCTGAGCACCTCATACAGGACAAAAAATAAGGTAATTTTACCTCTTATTAAGAGCAGAAATTGGCCATCTCCCTATGAGACACTCTACACCTGTTCGGACTTGAATGAGTTTCCGATATAAGATCATATTACTTCTCGTGGACTTCATTCCAGGAAACAGGGTTCACTTTGTGCATCTGGTTATTAGTAAAAGCACTAGTTTGACACTGCTTGCATTGAGAATCTTAGGAGGCAGTAGACCTACATGTGTGTTGTGAAGGCTAAATATAAATAAACATGTCCACTCTCTAAAAGCTTAAGCTTTTAGATGAAGAGGTCTAATGTGGTATCTAAGTAGGGTAACCTATATATGAAGATTGTGCATGTAATCGGGCTTTGATCAAAAATGAATCTAGACTGCACATGAGGGGTCATGTTGAAGACTATTTTAAATAAGTAAACCTATCCTCACTCTAGTAGCTTAAGCTTTCCGATGAGGTGGACCATAAAATAAACATTTTGCTTTCAGTTTCCCCATCTTCATCTCCTCACATCAAGTCCACGCTCTTCCAACTTCGAAGTTTCCAATCTACTGCCATCATACATTGTGTCCATCTCACGCATTCATGAAAAATAATTTTTGATTGCATCAATTCACTCACTTGTCAGAAATATTTCTGCCTCATCCATATAAGAAGATCAAAACCACAGTTTTCCGTAAAAATCCCAGCACCTCCAGCAGCAGACCACTTATCCTTCTGATACTGCTATCAATTATCATCTGAACTCAAAGTTTTCATTTCAAATTTTTTGACACAAACTTACACCCAGAATCTTAACAGTTCCATTTTTCCAAATACCGACCCTCTTCCTAGGTCTTGACTAAATCCTCATAATCGCTGAACTCAGTTGGCTTAAGAGTAGAGAATGCTTGACACATGATAGAAAAGAACTGTTAAAGAGTATTTAGGTCTTT